>JAWWLV010000011.1:4267957-4320219 GCA_035041135.1 Platyrinchus mystaceus | reverse complement strand
CTTGTTGCACAGAGAGGCTGTGCTCACTTTCTGGAGCATAGTGGCTGCTCCTGCACGCCCGGGGGATCCGTGATGTCCCTGGGAGGCAGACTCGCATCTCGTGCTATTTTTGTAACAGTTATTTCACAGTTGTTCAGTGACAAGGTTAAGTTTGGTCCGAGTTAGATCATTGTGCTTCTATATTTGATATTCTGACACTTTGGAAGAAGTGCAAGTGGTGGTGGTCAGTCTTGTTTGAACCAACCTGAGCGGTCTGACGCACCAGCTCTTTCCCAGGAAGCCTGAAGCTGGATGGCAACCTTCCCTTCAGGGGAGCTTTCCTGCTCAAAAGGATGATCAGAACCAAAGATCTCCTGGTTAAAAAAAAAAAAAGAAGTAATTTGAAAAGTGCACATGATTTCTAAGGTTGTAGGAAGCTTTCAAACATCTGTCTTGGTGCTTTTGCATTTTCAGAGGTCTTACATGCAAGAGGAAGAGTTTTGTCATTGTTGTTGACACACATTGATCAGAAGTATAAAGTAGGATATGTAGAGGTGGGGCTTGAGATTCCAACCTCCTCCACTGATTTTCAGCACTGGACAGATTCCTGCTTCTTGCTCGCAACCTTCTGGAGAGTAACAAGCCTTTCAAACCTACCAGCCTTTTATTGTTTAGTTTTTATAACCCAGATGGATTGTAAGCTGATAGGTTCAGGGTGATGTCCCGATGGCTCTGCGTAGCACCACCGTGGCCCCACAGCAGCGGTGCCAGCGTCGGGGTCCTGCCCTGGGGTCGGGCAGCCTGGGGGATGCTGTTGGTGTCATTGCATTAATTGCATTCCTGTTCCATTTGGCAGCTGGTGATGGAGTTCTGCGGCGCAGGCTCCGTCACCGACCTCATCAAGAACACGAAGGGGAACACCTTGAAGGAGGAGTGGATCGCCTACATCTGCAGAGAGATTTTACGGGTACGTGTCTGGAGGGAGCTGAATGCTGGGGGTTGTTGGAGTGTGGCACTTGGTGCTCGGGGGACACGGGAGGCCTTTGGCTCCACGGGCTTCGTGGATGCTGCGCTGCCATGGGCTGCAGCCTCTGTGGTGCCTGCAGGCATGAATGATCCATGTGCTCGTATGATGCATAATAAATAAGCCCTGTTTAATGCCCTTTAGCTCTGTTAGTTCCCTGAATTTTAACCTTCCTTTTCCTTTCACAAAAATATAATTTCCTTTTGGTATTAATAGGGCAAAGATTTATTTGCATTAGAATTACATTTTTAGTTAACAGGTGAGGACTAATAAAGTCTTTGGAAAGAAGAACCTTCATTATTAAAAAACATCTTATGTTTTATTAAATCCACATGTCTCTGGCTTTAATGAGGATGCTGCAGCTTTTATACCCACAATATAAATGTTTGAGTGAAATGTCTTAAAATGGGCCATGCCAGAGCTTCACATCCTGGGAGGTGGCAGCTTCAGCAAGCACTTGCCTGCATTTTGCTGAGGTCAGATGATGGGATTTTAATGGTTGCCTGACATCAAAACTTATTGCTCTGCGAACTGAGCATCTGTCCAAGAGAAAATAGAAATATTTGGCATGTGTAAGAAACCAGAGTCGTTCACGTGATAGAATGAGAGGAAATGGCCTCAAGTAGCACCAGGGAAGTTTTAGGAAAAATTTCTTTATTGAAAGTGTTGTTAAGCATTGCAACAGACTGCCCAGGGAAGTGATGGATCCCCATCCCTGGTGAGATTTAAAACGTATGGATGTGGCACTTAGGGGTTTAGAGGTGGGCTTGGCAGTGTCGAGGTTACAGTTGAATTTGGTGGTCTTAAAGATCTTTTCCAACCTAAACAATTCAATGATTCTATGAAAGAAAATGAGGCAAAATGATCCTCTGAAAGGACGTGACTGACACATAGGCTGCCACGGGTGTCCAGAGGTGACACAGCACTTCTCTGTTGATCCTGAATGCCACTGTCCGCACCAACACGATGTGCAGAAGATGCTGGCACTGTAACAAATCAGCTGTTGTATGGACACTGCTTTCAGTGCCAGGAGGCCACAGTTACATGGGCTTATTTTAAATGTATGAGCTCCATGAGCCTGCTTCTTAAAATAGTCCCTGGCAGTGAGTCAGAGCTCAGCCACTGGCTCATGTCCCGGGGCCACCGTCGAGTGCCATCGCTTGATTTTGGCCGCGCGTTGGGGCCATTGGTGGGTGACCTCCATAGGGTTTTGGGTGATGAAAGGTTCCCACCTTTGTGCTGCAGAAGGTGGTTCACTCTTGGTTCAGATGTTGATGGACAGTTGTCATTCTAACACAAGGCTCAATCCCACGCTGTTAAAGGATTTATTGAAATTCAGTGGAATTTTCGCTTTACCTGTAATGCACAAAGGTGTCTCTAACCAAGTATAACATGGCTAAAAAAGGACTCCCATACAGATATAATCTATTCCACAGTGTTTTCCCAAGGTAACAAGCGTAAAATGACTAATAACTACCAGTAGTGATAACAGAGATACTTTTCTTCCTCAAATATGAATGTTTAATGTGAAATGTAAGCCTAATGCAAAATTAGTTTTTGAAGTAATCCGTATTTTTCCTAAGCTGGCAATATAGGTGGATGTTACTTTGAAACTGAAATAATAAATGAATGAAATAAAGATGTAGGTTGCAGAGGGAAATTAATGAGCTAATAAACCAGCAGAACAGCAAAGTTGGTTTACCTTTGGCCTTTGAGACAGGCTTTTAATTTGAGCTATATCTCTATTAGGGATATGTGCAAGTTATAACGTTTGTATTTGCATGGTAGCTTTTTTAATACAAGCGTTCTCAGTGTATTGAAATCCAGTTTATTGGACCGATATAACAAGGGAATTGTTTCCTTCAGTTTCTGGATGATGGAAATACAGAAAGGAGACAAACCCATTCTATTATTTATGCCACAGAAATGGCTCCCTAAGGCAAGGGAGCACATGGGGGAAGTTATGTCTGGAGATAGGGTGGAATTTGGGTTAATATGGGTTCCTGCAGAAACTTGAAAGGTTGGGTTTAATCCCTGTAGGATCAGTGGTTCCCTGCAGTGGGGAGCACCCACTGAGGGACGTGGAGCCCGTTGGCCACGCTGGGCATGTCCTCCCAGCATGGGACACAGGACAGTGTTTGGAGCATGTGATAAACAAAAGCATTCTTGAGTGCTTAACTCCAACTGTGATCTTTTCATTTCTGCAGCATAATTGGTTGAGGAGGAATGTCAGAAAATAACATGCTTTGAACTTGGATTCCTCTAACCTTTCTCTGAATTCTCCAGGGCTTGAGTCATCTACACCAGCACAAAGTAATTCACCGAGACATCAAGGGACAGAATGTATTGCTGACGGAAAATGCAGAAGTGAAACTAGGTAAGAGTGGGGTAAGAGCTCTTGGAAACTGCAGGTGGGCTGGCTGGAGAGAAGCAGCAAAGCTGATTTTTACATGACCTGAAGAAAGGGGATGGGTACTAAGAGCCGCTGTGTGTTTTTTGTCACGTTGGCCTCAATAACATGACCTTGAGTGTTGGACCAAGTGCTGTGCCATAAACTGCTGGTGGTTGATGGCCGAGTTCTCTGTGCAAAGATGCACTTGCAGTGGTGTTACTGTTCAGACAGCTCTGCCATCAGATACAGGTTAAGCAACAAAGACCATTTTTTCATGCCCCAGGTTGAAAATTGCCCTGTGTGCATCACCAAGCATTATCAAAGGCTGTTCCCCTACAGCTACAGCTGCATAGTAGTGTCCTGCAGGATCATAATCCATTCAGTTTAGTGTGACATAATCCAGACTCCTTTTCCAAAGTAACCTGATGGAGAGAGCTTAATTTGCAAGAACTAGTCTGAATTTCATACTTGGTGTTAGCCACCCTGGAGAAGAGCAGGCATTCATGTGAAGATCATACAGAAGGCAGTGGATCAGCACAGATGATGTGCTCATATCCTCAGTTGTCCAGTACCAATGTTATTAAGGCTGCCTCTGCACATTTTAATTTATGCTGGTGATGGAAGATCCCTTACACTGGTAAATGTGTGGTGCAAGCCTTGTTTTCCCATGCCTCTCCTCTCCCTTTACAGCAGAATAAAATCCCAGCTTAACAGATTGTACCACCAGCTCGTTTGGCTTTCTGCTGGTGAAGATTCCCCTCCAAGGGGAAATTCTCTAGGGCAAATCTCCAACCATTGTGTTGCGCAAAGTGTACTTAGTGGACCATAGAGTATTCTCTCATTGGTTTGATTTCATCATTTTTTGCTTCATTTTGCAGCTCTCTGCTTGACATTTCCCTATGGGCCTTTGTCCTTGGCCCTTAGTTCCTTAAGTCTTTTGCATTTCTGCCATTTCCAGCAAGAATTTAGGTAGAAAAATGAGGCTTCCACCAATATTTGGCAGGCTTTAATTCAAATGAGCAAGCATAGAACAAAGGCTGCTGCTTATTCATGTTCTAACTCTGTTTCTCATTAGTATGAGGAGCTGTGATTTCTTTTCATTGCCTCCTGGCAAGGAGGAAAAGGCACAGGGTTTCATACAAAACCTGGACATCAGATGATCAGGTTTGTCCTTGATTGACCTCTGTTGATCTCAGCAGAGGTCAAACAGGAATGTCTCTGGCCACGTCTTTCTTTCCTGGCCGTGCAGAGTTGTTCTGAATGAACACAGTGTTTTACATTCAACAGAAGAGTGTTGCTCAGGTTTGTCTCTGACCTTACAGTGCCCCTTTGTGTCTCTGATCCACAGTGGATTTTGGTGTCAGCGCTCAGCTGGACAGGACGGTGGGCAGGAGAAACACCTTCATTGGAACGCCTTACTGGATGGCCCCCGAGGTCATCGCCTGCGATGAAAATCCCGATGCCACTTACGACTTCAAGGTACTTAAACCAGCACCTTCTCACTCAGGAATTTAGTATATCCTTGCAGCTTTGAAAAACTACACTGACAGGCAGCGTGGTCTCCTCCTGCTTTCTGGCTGTGGGATTTTCAGATGCCGGTTCAGATCCAATGTGAATCTTTGTTGTGCTGTTCACGTTTCCAAATTTACTGTGAGGAAGTCTTTGCCCATGCTGAGAAAGGTGTCAGACTGAGGCTTCCTACCTGCTACCCTGCTTTTCAGTGCTGTGTGTTTAAATACTCCAGTCAAACATGCTGTATTTGCTCTATTTACTCTGGAGAGAAGTCAGGTCAGGTTTAGAAAGGGCAAAATCATATCTTCTGGCCTGCAGGCTGATATTCGCAGGGAGATCTGAAGGCTGCCACACAATCAGACATTTAGGGGGCTGACCTACTTTTTACATGTCTCTCTAGTCTGTTTGAAGTTTATTTTTGGATCAGTGGCAGCACAACATCACTGCTGAGTTATTATGTGGCACAGAGCCCTGTGCCGTGCAGCAGGTCCCACCTGCCCATTCAAACTACAGTGAGGCCTGATGTTTAAAGCAGGGAGAGCTTAATATATTTTATCCTTTTTCTGCCTTACTACAAATTTTTGGACACACATCTGTAGAAATATCCCTTATTGTTTTGTCCCTTGGTTTTTTGAAGTGTCCAGAACTTGGATTTCTAGCTCCAAACCTTCTAAGGTCCACTGAGCATGTCCAGAGAGGAGGGCAAGTCACTGACACATGAACTTTGGGGGAAAGCTCAGACATATGTAAAGCTCACTGCACCTCTGTTCATGCACATGCTGAAAGGTCACTTTACAAGATGGTGTTTAAAAAGGACTTTGAGACCCCCTGGTGTGGGCTGCTTTCTAACAGCAGAGCACTCCAGTGTAGCAGTGCCACAGTCCACTATCATGGGATTATTTGGGGTGCAATTACTGATCATTCAGAGACATTTTTGAGAGATGAATGATTTTAAAGTAACCAAGTGATGCTTTGCTATTGCAGCCATTTAAGTGCATCAGTCAACTTTTGAACTGATGTTTTTCCAGAGAGCAGCTTTCCAGGCTGAGTTCAGACTCAGGGTTACAGAAATCATTAATGATAAGGACATGCAGAAATAGTTTAATCTGCAATTACTTATTACTCTTTGATTAACCAATTACAACAGTCACTTCCTCAGCTCTGCTGATGGCAGTGCTTCATGGCAGGGCTGCACCCCGCTCTAGCTGCTCCCACCACCTTCTCCACCGCCAGCTGCCTGTGCAACACTCTCGTTAATCACAGCTTTTTATTATTATTTTTTAAAAAAAAGGACTGATATCTTCATAGGCTGCTTTGTACCCTCTGAAATCCCTGAGGATTTTCCTCTTGCCAGAATAACTAGGGCACTTAATATGCCATTGACTGATGCACAGGCTCCAGGACCAGAATCCCTCCATTGTCCCCCAGGATCAGATGCTCGTAGCGAGCCGGGCGCTCACGTCTCTGAAGTTGGCACTGACCATTTTCCTGTGGCTGGGGGTGTGGAACAGAAGGCTGATTGCTGCTGACACGCTCACTGCAGGGTGCTCTGGGAGCTCCTGGGGATGTGGGAGCCACTGGACATCAGTCCCTACCCCGGATCACATCCCTGCACCTGATGCTCTCGCTTTGAAGTTGAAGGGGGGAGGATGTAAATGATAATTATTTCTTTTAAAAGGGATGCAAATCAGATGCTCTCTGGTTTAGCGGCTTAAAATACTGAATACAAAAGATGAGATTTATAGGGTGAAAAAAGGAGTCCTCACAGGCTTAATCTGTTGGACAAAAAGCCTCTGATCTCACTGTTTTCTTAGCCAGAAAGAGATGCCTGTGTAATCTATGGAAGGAGGCAGTAAATACCTCCTCACATAAATAAGCCACTTTAAAAAAGAACAAATAGAAACCCCACATTGTTGAGGTTATTTGTTGTTTTTTTCCCCAGTCAGTCTTCCTTTTTCCTTTAGAGATATCTTGTCAATAAGCTTAGAATCAAAAGGAGGGGGAGAAAGAAGCCTGCTTCCCTTCCCAAGTCAAGGCAATGCAAATATATTAGCACATCATATCTTTGCTGGACGGACTGAAAAGCTTTTCAGCCTCAAAAATAAAAACCGCACAAAAACCCCGTGAATTCCAGATCATTATAAAATGTATGCTTCCCGCTGAGTTTTCTGCTTTCTCTGGGAGACTTAGAGAGGTGATAATCCCTTTCTGTATTGCTCCAGCTTTAAGATCACTTGGCATCTTGCATATAATACTGGGCACCTCAATATTGAAAGACACATTAGGAATTTGGAAGGAGTTCAGTGGCAACCCAGAGGGAAGGGGTCATGTGTGCTGAATCATGTGGAAAGACTGTGATAATTAAGTATGCAGCAGAAATCCCAGCTGACCAGAAACAAAGAATGGATGAGACTGTACTGTGAAAGGGCTGGAAATAAGATTTTAGAGAGAATTTTTAAGCAGGTACAAACATGTATAGCAAGGACGGCATTTGTTAAGGGAGAACTTGAGTCAAAAACGAGGAAAAGTGCCTTGAAATTGAAAATCCAAGTTGTCTTTCCTGGAGGGTGAATGTGAAAAGGTGCTTGTGGTTACTAGAGGCTCTCTTTAGCTCTGGCTGAGCTTTTGGGTCTCTGTACTGGGAAAAACAACCTTTCTGGGATTTGCTCACTAAATGGCAGGTTTAAAGGCTTGAGGCATTTGGAAAGGGCAGCTCTTGAACTGGAGAGGAGAAAGCTGAAGTGGCACTGCAGGGACATGGCAGAGAGCAGAGCAGAGGGAGAGCATGATGTGAGAGATGGAGGTGCAGAAGGAAGGGTGAAAGGCAGAGTCCATCCCTTCCACCTTGAGATGAATTGGTGAGAGTCCAGTTCCCATTCCAGCAGGTGCTGGGTTGTGGATCTTTAGCAGCCCTATATGTGGTGTCCATAATAATGAATTAGCCACCTTCTGCCAAAAAAACAAGTTGTGGCTGTGTCATTAGGGTAAGTGCTCATTTTCTCTTGCTGAGCATATCTTGCCTCTGCCTCCTCCACTGCCAGGAAACCCAATCCATCCTTTGGAGCTCGTTACCAGAGGTGCAGCCACAGCTCATTAGTGATGGTGGGGTGGGGAGGAGGCACTGGCTCTCGGGCAGGGAGCTGGGGATACAGGTGTCCCTGTTTGCAAGGGAGAAGATGGAAGGAAAAGTGATACATACAGGTATGAAATCCAAGAGTTTCCCAAATAGGTGCATTCTCTCTGCTCCGATCCTTCAGGACCAACCAACCATGAGGGCTGAGCAGGGCTTGGGAACAGGGTAAATAAAAGTGTCTGTTTCTCCTTCCACTGGCAAAATGATGCTTTTAAGCTTCCATTTAATGAGCAGTCCATGATACATGAGCCTCCTGAGGTGTCTCAGGACACTTCATGCATCAATTCCGAGTAGCCTGTTTTCTGTGGAGCTGTATCAAATCCATGGATATGTGTCACCCAGCGTTAAGCAGGGAGCCAGCAGCCAGGTTTTCTGCTTCTCCCAGCCATGAATCCAGGGAGCAGTTTGTGACCAGCTCATCCAGGAACTGAGGGTTTGTTCATTAGTGCACAGGGCTCATTAAAATGCCCCCACCAGGGGATCTTCACGTCCTCAGCGTGTCCCTGGGCAGCGTCCCCACCATGGCTGCTGGGAGTGGTGCCAGGAAGGTGGCCATGTCCCACACCAAAAATGCCTTGAAAGTTTTGAAATAAATCATAAACAGTGGGCTTGGGAGCCTCTTCTAAAGCTCCAACACATGGCGGGAGGATGAGGCAATGTCTGAGATGTGAGTCTGGGGGCTTGCAGAGGACCTGGCTCTCAGAGCTGGGAAGAGCCCTGCTTCCCTCATCACCTGGTGCCTGATGCTGTGACAGTGCTTCCTTATGTCACAAATGTCCCTCTGCTTTCTTTTACAGAGTGACTTGTGGTCTCTGGGGATAACAGCCATCGAGATGGCGGAAGGTGCTCCCCGTAAGTAGAGTCATTCCTCTGTGTCCACTGACCCTGGGGTGTGATGTGCTGGGGTTTGCTGAGCACCAGCCAGTGCTCAGTTCTGTGCAGGAAACACCTTGTCAAGGTTTTCCCAAGCAACCTAGGCTCACTGAGATGGAGCTTGCAGCATCCATGGGGACAAAGCTGCCAGGGCAGCGTGGCCTAGGGGACAGGATAGGCAGTGAGCACATGGCCTTGTGTGGAGCACTCTGGGACTCAGTTTCCTCAAACAGAGTAGAGATGAAGAAGGGGTGGAGCACTGGAAGCAGGTAAAACACTGCTCCTCAGAGCTGCTGTTTTACCGACCTCCGCGGTGACACCAGCAGTGACACCAGCAGTGACACGCTGGGTTCACCTGGGGCACTGCACAGGTCATGCTGCCATGGCTCTCAGCATGACCCTGGGGCTGTCCTTGCACACTGGTAAGTGCAGGTAAATAGAGCAGAGCATCGTGGCACATGGTGCAGCTGCCCTGTGTGCTCCAGGCCCCTCGCTGTTGGCACCTGGGTGGGTGCTGAGGACCCGGAGCTGCAGGAGCAGAGGTGTCCCCAGCCATTCCCTGCCACTGAACCTGGCACTGCTGGGGACACACACACCCCTTGGACGGGGATGTCAGCTCTCACCTGCCGTGCAGGTCTTGTAGCCTCAGAGGAAACTCGGGTCTCCCCAGTTGGGTGTCCATGTTTAATGCCTCTTCTTGCAAATTGCAGCTCTGTGTGACATGCATCCCATGAGAGCCCTCTTCCTCATCCCCCGCAACCCAGCCCCGAGGTTGAAATCGAAGAAGTGGTGAGTCTCTTTCTCAATCTTTCAGCGACTGTGAAACGTTTCTGGAGCAGCTTGTTTCTGCAGCCCAGGCTGGGTGTTTGTGTTCACATTTGTACAGCTTCAGGGGTTGGTGATGGTCTCCAGCATCACTCCGGTGAGTGCAGGTTTGGGTCTTGAGGAATGGAGAGGAATTTTGGGCTGAAGAATCCGGATGGAATGGAGGGCATCCTTGGAAGGCAGAGAGAGCCAAACTCTCACACTGCCATCTCACAGGGCGGTGTCAGCTTTTCCAGGGCAGTTTGTGCAGCCTGAAGTCTGATGACACTTTGCTTGGCTCCTGTTTCTTTCCAGTCAGGTTCCGTTTTCAAGTGGAAACATGTATCCAGGCCAAAAAAAAGGATAGTTTATCTTGAAAGCCCAGGAATGCAGAGATTTGTACTTAGTTTGGGCTTTATTTTAAAATTTTGCAGGAAAAGATACGTCACTGTTTTGGGGAAAAAAAAAAGAAAAAAGGCAAGGCATGCCAATAAAAACACGCAGGAAAAATATTCCTGAAGCCCAGCAGATGTTGTTTTGTTACTGTATGTTCTGTATTGATGGAAGTGGAGTCCTTAAAAACACTTGTCTTTGGTTCGTGCTGTTTGCCTGCCCCCAGTTCAGCAGTGGTTTGGTCAGGAAAGATTTGCCAGAGGTTGGAGAGACAGCCCTGTGCTCCCAGATAGGCTGAGCTCCCAGAGGGAAGTTTTGCCTTAATCCTTGAAATTTTGCTTATTATCTTATTGAAGGCACACACACACAAAAAGGAGAAGAGCACACTGTAGGTATGGAAAACACTTGGTGCCACAGCAGCAGGTATTTTGTTGCTGGGACAGGAATAAGAGGGTCTTGGAGTCCTCTGCATCCAGTGTATGGTTCTTGGGGTTTTAGGAAGAGCCCCTAAAAACTCACCCAGGCTTTGGCAGGAGGCATCTTAATTTAGTCAGCCTGATCATCAGCTGCTCCAGTACCAAACCAGGAGGAGAAGGACCATTCCCAGCTGGCTCTGCAGAGGGTGTCAAAGATTCTCGCTCTCCTTGCACAACCTTTTGAGGATACCATTAATCAGCTGAGAAAATTGTGTGGATGCTTGTTTTCTGCCAGATCACCAGCTCCTTCATTATCCTCGCTGCTACAGCACAAAATGGATTGTGAAGCTTCAGAGTTTATTTTTCATATCAAAGTGCTGTTTATTCAGCAAAGATTCCCTCAGCCTCCGGGCAGAGGGGAGCTGATGAAAGCAGATTTTGAGCAGGACATTTCTCCTAAAGGTAAAAATGGAGCTGAGGTGGAAGTTGTGTTTTAGTCCCCGTCCTGACATACCACAATGTGCTTTGTGCAAGGTGGGATGTTCCGTGGCACCACCTTCCCCACACACATCTGATGGCTGCCTCAGGTTTGCACATCTTGTGGTGCCTGCCCAGGGTCAATTGGTCAGTCTAGAGCTGTGCCATGACAGGGATGGCATCCTGGGTTCTTTGAGAGAAGGATCTCCTGGGAAGTCATAGTGTAATGAAACTCCAGCTTTGAGGGGAAGCCTGGTGCTCACCTGGCCTCTGCTACCCCTCCACAAGCAAGCAGGGATCCCTGGTCTCCATCAGAGCTGGGACACGTGTACCTCAGGCAGCTCAAACCTATATCCATCTTCCAAACTTTCATTGCAATGGGAAGCTCCAAAGGATCCAGATAAAGCTCCACCAATTCCTTAAAAGCAAATTTTTTCAGCAAATTTTTTCAGCGTTTTTAATGTGACTCTGGGCAGATTTGCTGTCCTTGGCTCATTTCTCAGCTGGAGGTTTTGGGCCTTGCCAGGATGGGTCCTGGAATTCTGCATGCCCATCCCAAGAAGAGTGGAGATGTTTGACCGTGATGGGTCCCTGGCAGTCAGTGAGCTGGTTTTCACAAACACAGGTCACAAGAAGAAAGCAAAATGAAAAAAGGTTCAACTTGAACCTTGAGTTTGTCCGTGCTTTTGTGTACAGCAACACATAAATAAAAGTACACCAGGTAGGCAAACCATCTTTTTCCTTACTTGAAAGAAATAGTAAAGGCACTCTGGCACCTTAGAGGGTAAGTCAGGGAAAGCCAAGAGGGAATGCTGGCATGGGAGCCCTCTGAAAATTGCAGAGAGGGAAATAATTTTGTTACTCACTAAATACTTGAACTGGCTTTTAAAATAGTGCTGTTTCTATGAAATTGAAGTCTTTGGTGTATCATTTTCTTTCCCAATTAAAGCCAGCCAGCAATGAAGCTTTATTTTCTTCTTCCCATGTTTTGCAGACAAAATGAACTCAAACCTTCATGATTTTGTTCTCATAAACCTTCCCTAGACCTGCCTTGTAAAAGACACAAAACCTCTTAGTTAATGAGGTGATATTTGCACTGTGAGACCCCTTTTCATTCAAGCAGCTGCAAAGACTTTGCAAACATTGATTTAAGCTTTAGAAACCCCAGGAGCTGGAGGAGGAGTGTTTCAGGAAGGTGGGCTGACCTGGGCCTGGGGAGGGGATGAGGCATGTGATGGTGTCCTCCTGGATCAGAGCCAGGGAGAAAGCCCTTGTCTTCTGCTCCAACTCCAGTGAGGACTGAACTGTGTGACTGAGCAGGCTTGTGTTTTTTAGAGAGAAAGATTTTGGGGAATCCAGATGCCTGAGCTGGTCCCTGTCTGTGGCTGCTCAGCCAGCTCAAGGGTACAAAGGTGTCCTAGGGCGTTGCACGGCACTGGGACCCCCGTCTTCAAGAGATGGGCAAACCCATCACTTACTGCAGGATAACTTTTTAACTACTTCACCTTGACCGTGTTTGCACATGCTCTGGACCACACATCCAGGACTGGAGCCTCTCCAGCTTCACACCAACAAGGGAGAATCATATTTTAGAAGCGGAATTTTTTTGAGCATCGCGTGGATTGTCCCTTCTGGATACACCAAGACACTGGGTTTCTCAAGGCAAGGTGGGGAAGGAAGATTTGCTTGTTAATAAAACTGGAGGGAGGATTTAATTGGATCCAGTAGTGTATTTTATTTTTGCATCTCAATTTGTTTGGATTAGCACTTAAAAGATAAATCACTTTTAGCCTGACAGCTTAAAAGTAAAATCCTTGAAAGCTTATTGTTTTACTTCTAATGCAATTCTGTAGTATCTGTTGGCTTCTGACATTAATTTATATTCATTTTCTTATTTGCTAAAGCAATATAGACTATAGTAGCCTGTCAACATCTTCCTTTCTTGTAAAATCCCTGTTCTCTTGGGTTTATAATGTGGTGAAATTAGTTCCAGGAAAACTTTTGATGTGCAACACTTGAGTCTAAGAGAAATTTGTTTGTTAAAGATTTGGCTGAAAGTCTTTTAGCTGAGATTGTGGGCAGACAGGCTATGAGGAGGCCACAGCTCTGCCATTCACAACCATGTTCCCCCCTCTGCCCAAGCCGTGCTGCCCAAAGGGTGTGTCCCATTCACTTGGATCCATGATCAGGGAGTCGAGGTCATGGTGGCCCCCTGGATCTGGTGGGTTAGTAATGCTTCTGAGAGAGCAGGGAAGGGCTGCAGGCAGCAGCATTGCCCAGAGGTTGCCAGAGCTTTAACAAGCCATTTAATGTTGGGAGGTTAAATCTAAAAAAAAAAATCAACTTAACTTGTCCCCATCATCTTCAGAAAGATTCATCTCTTGAAACATTGCCTGGGGCCATAAAATATGAGAAACAATCTATTGAGGAATTATTTTTATATCTGTATGTGTTGTCTCTCATTTCTACCTGCAATTTCACAGCTCAGAGGGAAGGGAGGAGGAACACTCTCTTGCTTTTTTCTTGTTTGCCATTGGTCACATCTGGCTTTGGTGATTCCATAGTCTTACTGATGTTTCCCAGCTTTGTACAGGCTCAGCAGAATAGTGGTTTCTCCTAATTGCACTAGGAATTTACAGATAGGAGCATGCATGGGAAGTGTAGGAGAGGATGAAGTGATAATGGGTGCCTGTGATGGTGCAGCTCTGAGACAGTGCTAAGCATTGAGAGATCATGGGAATCCTTTTGGAAGGATGGCATCTGAGCAAGAATTGTATAGCAGCCAAAAAATCTTCTCAAATACCCACAGGTTTTTCATTTTCTAATACGAGAATCGGTATGTTTACCTATTTTTTTCTGTACCTTCCTTTCCTGTCCTTGACCAGGTCTAAAAAGTTTCAGTCCTTCATTGAGAGCTGCCTAGTGAAGAACCACAGCCAGAGACCAACCACGGAGCAGCTGATGAAGCACCCCTTCATCCGAGACCAGCCCAACGAGAGGCAGGTCCGCATCCAGCTCAAGGACCACATCGACAGGACTAAAAAGAAGCGAGGCGAGAAAGGTGAGTGCAGAAGAGAGGAGGGTTAGTGGAGAAGCAGCACCCTGGGCAGTCCTTGACCCCTACCATGTGCTTAGACATCCCTATCTGGGCAATCCATGACCTCTGGCATGTGCTTGGGGATCCCTGCTGTAGGATCCCAAGGCACATCCATGCGGGCAAAGGATGTGGGTAGAAGAGGGAAGGCAGAGAGGACTGGGTTGCTTGTGGTCCCCTCATTCAGATGGCAAGAGTTTGTTTGCAATCTGGTTGAGTTCAGTGGTGTGATCCCCTGTGTGACCACGCTTCCCATGGTTTTGAGGTCAGATTGTTGTGTTTGATTTGATTCTTCTCAGTCACTGAAATGAAAATAAATACTCATAACAAACCAGTGGGTGTTCATATGAAGCAGACAGGTGACTGTCATTAGAGCTAATCAGTGTTTTTAAATACTCTTTTTTTTCCTAATGAAAAACGGTGTGCTTTTTTTCTTTTTTTGGGTCCAGGTGGTAATTTCCACGTGGAACATCTAAGCTTTGATTCATTAAAGTGTGTGTATAAAATACACGTTTACATAGATACGTCCTGGCGTGTGGGAGGATGAAGCTGCTAAGCTGTATTTTCCCCAGCTCACGTATTTCATGCCCAGTCTGTTGATCTGTGTGACATCCACGCTGCACCAGCGATGGCAGAGTTGTGCAAATGAACATCGAGATAAGACCCTTGCCCCAAAGCAATTCCGCTGACTAGGAATAACCTATTAAACTGAATGTTTTCAGTGAACTCTCCAGGCCCTATCAAAGTCCTCTGCAAGAAAGATCAGATAGCAGAAGAAACTTGTTAAAGTATTCAGCAGCTTGTGAACTGAATTTTAATTTGAAAGCTCATTTGTAGAATCCGGCAAATTAATACGTCGCTATTTCTCTTCTTATTGGTAGCGGAATTAATTTTTCATGGGTACCTTCCAGCCCCTTGTAATAAATTTCACTGCAATCAAAACAATAAAATGGGATCCCAGTGAAGTATTAAATGTGTTTAGTCTGGCAAATGAAGGTTGGACCCTAGAGATGGAGAGTAATTGGATAAATGTGGGCCTTTCTTTTACTATAATTCCCTTCATCCGATAAGGATGATATCCCAACAGAAATTGCAGTGAGTAGCACAACATTGCAGTGGGCTTTTATGTGGATATCTTCATTGCTTGGAAATTACATGGATTTGCATAGGAAGAGCATATGTTTAGGGAAAGAGGAGTTGGTGCCTTCAGAGCCATGGTTAAATCCCACCCTCCAGTGACTGTGGCTTCAGTAGCTTGTGGGGCACCTCCCTCTGCACAACCCTCCTGAAGAAGGGGGTCTCTCGCTGTCATATGGGGATAAATTCTGATTTCATGGACACCCCCATCTTTGCACTGAGGGGCTGTGGTTGTCAAGGCTGTTTCCTGCTGTACTGGTGCTGCCCGTGGTGCACCAGCCGGGACTGCAGCCCTCTTCCAGCTGACATGGGCACGTGAGTGCAGCACCCAGGGAGACCAACTCTGCTTCCCTGGCCTTCCAGCCCCCCATAAAACCAGAAAATTAAGAGAAATAATGCTGCTTATTCTTAGCCATGCAAGAAGAAGAGAGTTGTCTGTTCTGCATTCAGAGCTCTGGGGTTTTCAGCCACTGGAAAAACAAATGAGTCCAGCCAAGGGCACTGATGAGCTATTCTGTTCCTAGATGAGACAGAGTATGAGTACAGTGGAAGTGAGGAGGAGGAGGAGGAAAATGACTCTGGAGAGCCCAGGTAAGAATCAGCATTTTATTTCTGCCCTTATGTCCCTGTAGCTCTGTATAAAATCAGCTTGAATTATGAGCTCATATGAACTGGAAATGGAAAAAGGACACTTTGAGCACTGAGTCCTGTTCCCTGGCAGAACAGAGGATATTCTCACTGCCGGGTGGTGCGTGGGTATGAACTGATGCTCCAAATCACCTTAGCCAAAAGCTGGGGAAGACAACCTGGGTACCCAATTGCCTGGGGGACCTGCATCACAGCAGGGTGCTGTCATGGGAATGTGGATATTGAGATGTGGAAAAATGTGAAATGAAAGTAAAGAAGACTTTAAACTGTGGTTCCTTACATCCAAGTGTAACTCCCTATTTCCATGTAACTTTTCACCATGAAACCTCCCCAATGCCACTGCAAGCACCGTGGGGCTGGAACCTTCTTTGGTGACATTTTTCAGAGCTGTTGTAATTAGTATCAAGTTATTTCATTATTTCACCGTGATAATGTAGTATTTTAATAGCTGGCAGTGATTCATGCGAAGTGTGCTTTGTGCACAGCTAAATATAGTGTGTGCCACTGCAGCACCAGAGGCTTTGGTTAGGAACTTAATGTAAGGGAAACCTTCAGCAAATAAGTGACTGGTGGGCCGTGGGCAGAGCACTGTGTCTGCCACCTTGCCCTGACACTTGCAGTCCCCCCATTCCTCCATCCGCTGCTGCCCAAGCTCTGTCGAGTGTTCGGATGCTGTTGGGGCGGAGGAGAGAGAGGGACCACACTGGAAAATCACCTCCCTTGGGAAGAGGTTTAAGGGATGCGGGGAGGGGATCTTCCCTGATGCCTCTGTCCTGTGCAGCTCCATCCTGAACCTGCCCGGGGAGTCGACGCTGAGGCGGGATTTCCTGCGCCTGCAGTTGGCCAACAAGGAGCGCTCGGAGGCGCTGCGGCGGCAGCAGCTGGAGCAGCAGCAGCGGGAGAACGAGGAGCACAAGCGGCAGTTGCTGGCCGAGCGGCAGAAGAGGATTGAGGAGCAGAAGGAGCAGAGGCGAAGGCTGGAGGAGGTAACTGGCCAGATCCAAGTAATGAGCTGGCAAAGCCTGGCTTGGGGTGGAACAGTGGCATTTCTGGTAGCAGGTCCCAAGTGACTTGTTGTCAGCCTGGTTTGAGAAGGTCATGTCCTGATCTCCCTAGTCAGTAATCCCAAACTTTTGTTACACTGGTCAAACCCCCCTGCGCATCCTTGTGGCATACCCGCCTCCAGCCGCTCTCCTCACCACAGTTCAGTGCTGCCAACTCTTGTGAAGGTAATGGAACTGGTTTGATATAAATAAACCACTGAAATGCCAAACTTAAAGGGATCCCTGGAACTATTGAGCAGAGTTAACCCATTATTGGTGTGACAGTTGTATTCAGTAGAGATGAGTAAAACTCATACTGATCCAGGCACCTGTCAAGTTCATTATCATTATTTGCTACTGTGGACTGTTACAGTTGAGAAGAGGCTGAAAAGCTCAGTTTGCCCTTTCCCCAGATCCATATGCCATTTGTGTCCCATTTAATCCCTAATTTCAACTTCAGTCCTCACGGTCCCTGCCAATTACAATTTCTCTTGCAGGGGAGGGGCAGATGCCTGCCTGACTTGTGCAATGATCCATATGTGCCCCGAAGGATAAGATTTCATTACCCTTGTCTTAACATACCAGCTACAAATGCGATCGGTCATAAAATTATCCACCCCATTTAAAATCCAGCTGCAGGATTTGACCGTGTGACTTTGGGTGTCCCTGAGCTGCTCAGCCTGGCCATGTGCTCTGTAGGAAGTGCTCGCTTTTGCTTTAGCTCTTGGTTCTTGGATTGCAGAAGTTCACAAAAAAAAACAAACAGGCTTTTCCCCATCTCTTGGGTTTTTGATGGGGTTTTGCACAGAGAGACCCATTGCCTCACACTGAACTCATTCCAAGAGACTGATTGAAGGGTTCATACGTTAAGGGTCATTAAATTAGCTTTCCAAAGAGCTGATATGTCTGAAAAAAGGATTTGCAGTAAATGGACTATGAGAGCAGTCACCCACTTAATTTGCAGGAGCCAGAGATCTGTTACTGTGGTCAACAGACTCTCCCTGTGCTGGGTAATGCCTGCAGGCCAGGGGCACAGACAGGAAGGAATTTCAGGCAGCTGATGGTGATGGTGATGGTATGGACCCTCTTCGAGGTGGTCCTCTGAGCCCTCCAGGGCAAAAACCAGCCCATGCAAAGCGTTTTTTCAGTCTGGTAAATATGTAGGTCTGTCCTGCTGTCAGAGTGCAGAGCACAGCGTGTTCAATACTTTGTAGGTCAGGCTTTGCTCCCTTCCCAAGGCTGGCGAGCTGCTTTGAGAGAGGACAAGGTTTGCACATAGATGCACCCTGAAATCCCCTGCCCCAATGGATATTTATCTGAGGACTGTTGTAAGGAAGCCTGGCTCTGCCTTTGTCCCAGCCCTCTTGCTGCAAGCGGTACAGGAGCAGAACAACAGCAGAATAAAAGGAGACACCAGATTAGCTGCAATCCTGTAATGAACACAATGCTTGCTGCTGTATTAATATGTTCTCTTCACATAGAAGAAAATTGTTCTCTCTTTACTGCTTCCCAGGCAGGTTTTGAATGGAGGACTAATCCCCTTGCTAAGCTGGCGAGCTCTGCCCTGAGCTACGGAGTCACTGCCTTGCTGGGCCGGACTCTGCGCAGCCCCCCGGGCTTTGCCAGTTCCCCCTGTTCTTTCCCCAAGTCATTAAAAGCCAGTGCTGCCATAGCCAGGATTTAAAAACAGTGCCTCTGTGGTGGCTCTAACAGCTGCCTTATACCTTTCAGACCTAATTTGAAAGGGAGTTACGTGCTGGAGCAAAGCTGACAAGGAGGTTTCCATGCTCCTGCCATGTCAGAGAAGTGGGGAAAGACAGACTGTAGTTGAAGGGCATCCTCTGCATGCCCTGGTGTGAGCAACCCCATGGGCTCAGCCACAATTAGGGCAGATGCTGGGGCCAGCTGGCAGCTCTGGTAGCCCCAGCATCTTCTCGAGTGCCCGTCTTCTCAGGTCCATCCAGCCAGGTTTAGCTTCATCTGCATCTCCAGACACAAAGTGAGCTCTGCTCTCCCTTAGACACTGTTTGTGTGGCAAGCGAGAGACAGCTGAGTTGCTTTGGTGAGGATTAAAGAGGAGTCCTTGAAAGAGGTACAGACCTCCTGTTGCAAATGCTGTGGGTTGTGGCAGTGGTGCTGCTCCCCAGCAGCTGTTGTGGCCGGCTGTGGCTTTGCCAGCTGCAAGGTGCTGGGTATCTGCTGTGGGCTGCTGTGGGAAAACCACAGAAAATTAGTAGATGCAGGGATCAGCAAACAAAGTTTCATTGCTGCTGCAGGGATACAGTTTGGTCTTTGTTCTTCCCAGATATTTTGGGCAGGAAGCATCTGATGGCCAGGCAGAGGTACCCAACAGCAGCTGTCACAGCTGTGCTGGCTCTGATATCACTGCCCTGAGGCGCCCCACTCACTCCAACCACGTCACTGCAGTTTTGCTCCAGAGAGCAGCACTGCTCCAGCACTTCTACCCATCCCAGTAGTACCCAAAGGCTTCAGCAGCAGTCAGGCTGCTGCAGTTTGGCCCCTCTGCTTTTTCCTCCACTAGCTTTGCACTGACTTTCATTGACGACTCTTGGCCACAGATTTATTTTGGTTAATGGGAACGGGATTTCTTCCATGCTACTTTATGGTGTGACTAAGATGGGGTGTGCCTCCAGCCAGCAGCACTGGACCAGCAGATCTGTGGGAGGACAGGCCAGTGGAAGACTCAGATTACTGTTTTTTCAAAATAAAGTTGACCTTTAAAACCCAGTAGAGCAACCGGGACACATAAACCCTTGGAGCTGGTGGCTTTTGGGGCTCCTAAGTCAGGCTGTCCAGCACTGCCAAGCATGTTGCTGTGTTTATAGAAAGAGCTCTGACTTGTCTTAAGACTCTGCAGAGGTGGCCAGGCTGAGGGAGTGAGTTGGCATTTGGGCCCAAGTGCAGCTCCAAAAAGATTGACTTAGGAGGATGCTAAGCTCAGAAATGCCTGCAGTTAATTTGTGCTGGAGATGCACAGCAAAAGAGCTGGAGAAGGGCCTGCTGGTGGGATAACTGGTCCATTCCTCTGTCAGTGCAGACCTTCAGGAGGGGGTTTTTTTTGGGGTTTTCCAGTCTTGTCTTTAAATACTGCCAGTGGTAGAGCTCCTAGCATTTCTCATTCCTCACACAGTAGAGCTCAAAATGAAGGAATCCCATTTTTTCTGTCACCTAGATCTTCCTAAATCGGGATTTCTGAACCTATCACAAAGTACCTCTCATTTTAAGGCCATTTTGGGGAAGCCTACCATCTCATAATGTTGTTCCAACAGTAACATCAAATGCAGATATTAAAGAGTCAAGTGAGGAAATCTTCTGGTGGTCTTTTGGTGCTGCCCCCAAGACCTGCTGCCATCCTTCGCGTGTCTCCTGACATCTGTCAGACACTTGGGCCTCCTTTTTCAACAGCTGACCAATTTCCTTCTCTGAGGCTGAATCTCCTTCCAGGCAGCCAAAGAGATTTAGATGGGCAGCTGTCTTTAATTGCAGTGAAAGTAAAAATGCCCAAGCTGGCTTTGAAACTGGGACCTTCATGGGAATACAGGTGAAGTTTTGGGTTCCCTCATGCAGAAGGTTGGTCTCATGCATTCAAAATGTGCACCAGAATTAACCCTCAAATGATAGAATTAAATATCAACAGATCAAATAGCACCAAGGAAAATGCTTGTGTAATGCAGAAGGGTTATAAGGCTTGAATATATTTTAGTTTTTCCCTGTATGTACCTATATTATATATATATATAGCTCCCTAATCAGCCCTCCATTTGTTGCTGGAACAGAATGAGCCTTGATGCACTGGTTTAACCACTGAAACTCCAGCTGAGCTGTAGGAATAGCACATCTTGGGGTCAGGAGCCTTAGGGATCCTGCAAGACAAATCTCTCTGCAGACCCCTTGGCAGCAGTGGGCAGATGGAGTCAGGGAGGGCTTTACATAACCTCATTTTTCTGCCATGTTGTGGATTTTTTTCCTTGCTACATATAAAACGAGGGTCAGATCTTTACAGGGAATGTACAAGGCAAATCTAACCATCTTGCACTTTGCATGTGAGGTTTCATTTAGTGCACTTAGAGAGCTGAATGTTCAAGGGATAAAAAAATTGCTGAAGTTCCTGTATAATTAATCAGCAGAAGACCATCTATTGGTAGCTCTTATGAAGCAACGCCAAAAAAATCAAGCAATTAATCACAGATAAATTTAGAGTACCTAAAATGGTGGTTGTTATTTTCTTCTGCATGTGCAGGTGTCCTACAGCTTGTAGGAACATTGTCATTCAGATGACAGCCCCCTCGCAGTAATATGGTGCATGGGGCACTGCAGTGGTCCCAGCAGCATTTCTGTACCCATTCCCAAGGAGAGCTGTGTTACAGCAGCTCCTGTAGTACAGGTGTGTTCTAAGTCCTGTATCTCTCTGGTTTTTCTTTGCTTAGGAAGCATGTAGAGCTCATAGTTTCTGAAGCATGAGCTTTTTCCTGCACAGAGCATCCTTTCATGATGATCCTGACTAAAAGCTCCTGCAATGGTTCAGAGCTTATCAGATCCCCATTTGCCATGGTGGGAAGTTTTGACCCAGTTTCTCTACCCGTGGAAAACACCTCTCCATGCTCCAGTGCTTGGTGTGTCAGGAAAGATGATATTCCAGCCACAGTCACTCTTTCCCTGGTGGCTCAGATAAATGAGCCTGTCACAGCAACACAACCACCTAGAATATTTGTTTTCATTTGTCACTTGGAATTCCCCTTCCACTTTTTTCCTGGCTCATGCTGATGTTTGGGAGCAGCAGCCAAGGTTTCCAGGAGCCTCTTCTTGCAAGTGTAGGTGCCTCTCTGAGCTCACTGGGTTTGCGGGGCGGCAGCAGCTCTGCGATCGCTCGTAGCCCTGAATGTGTCTGATCTAGCAAAGTGAGCTTGCTCCTTTGAAGTCCTTGTTTCATGCCAGGCCTCCAAGGGTCTTCCCACCAGAGGTTTTGCCTTCGTGTGTCTTCTCTCATCAATATTTAAAACCTGTCATATCTAGTGCAGCGCAAATAAGATCCCATTCTGGCTTACAAGCGGCTACATATAGCTTTACCTGCAGAGTTATATAAATGCAGTCCTAATTAATTGGTGCTCTTGCCTTGCATGAATAATGAATCTGGATAGTGTAAATACACACAGTAGTTTCAGGCTTGAAGAAATGTGGGAAGTGTGCACTCACAGTGGGAGAGAGCGGTCAGAAAACAGGGAGAAAAGGAGACAACGAAAGAGAGATCTTTGAATCTTCTCCCCTTTTTTATCTCCGTTTCTACGTGCACTTGTTTTCAGCTGCATCTCCCTGAGCTCAGTCCCTACTTAGAACAGGGTCCCCATCATCCCTTGCTGGAGGCTTTTCCCGCTGCAGTGCCAGGTCCTCTCCAGATGTTTGCCAGCTGCTGACGCGGGGCCGTGCTGGGAAGGCAGTGGAGCGGCTGCGCCGCGGCCGCTTCAGCCCCGCTCTGCTGGGCTGCAGTGATCAGCTGAAGGTGCTGGTAATGCGACCGTGACAAATGACTTGCTCATAATGTGACCTGACAAATCCGCTGTGGAGCTGGAGGGAAGTGCTGTGCTCCTGGCCTCGATAAAATGTGTGTATTGCATCCTGCTCAGCAGCCTCAGCCCGAAGAGCCCGGCTGTGGCAGGTGAAGGGGTCCTTTAAATATCCAGAGGAACCTGTCTTTGAAAGGAGACTGTACCTGTGGGGCTCAATTCCCAGCTCCTGGAGTTAAATAGGCTTTTAAGTGTGGAGGAAGCTGGTGGTTAGATGCTGCCTTGCAGGAGAGAGGCCAGATGAGCAGGCCAAGCTGGCTGAGACCACTGGGCACGTAGTGCCCTGGAAGGGTTGTGGTGTGCTGTTCCCTCCCTGTGAAAAAAGCTTTTGCCTCCTTCTTTGGAAAGGTTTGGATTTTTTCGCCTGCCAGGTTGGGAATAAAGACCATTTGGGTGATTTTTATGTAACAAATAGCTGTGGCATTCTTGCCTTGCCTTCTGCTAGCCAAGCCCAGCCTACACAGGCATTATGTGCTTTATTCAGCTGTGTGATAGTTTAACTAAAAAAACCAAACCGTTAAAACTCACCCCAAAACCAGTGTGATAGAGTTGTCAGTGGAAGCTCAGGGTAACATTTATTCAACCTTTTAGTCTAAAGATCTGTGCTGCAGAGGTCATGGGAGCAGCGACCATCACCTAAGGAGGTCATGGAGCGCTGCTGAAGCCAAGAAATCCCATGTGTTACCATAACTGCTGCCGAGTGACCATGTCCCCGAGGTGTATCCTCTGGGATTTCTAGTGTAGAGTTCCGTAAACTACAACCATCCCTACGTTTGCCCTGCGCTCGGCGAGGCCGGGTGTACGCTGGGAGTAACACATGGATCCCCTGCTTACGTGGGCAGTGCGAGTGACTGTGCCTGGCGTGGGACACGCCGGAGTCTGGAGCTGGCAGGTTATTTCAGGTTGGATGCAATTTTTCCTTCCCCGAGGCGAGTGGAACAGAATTGATAAATATGGCTATAGGTGGCACTAAAGCTGAGCTGCAGCCCAAGGAAATCGTTGGAGTCCCTGCACGGGGTGGCTGTGGATGTTGCCTGTGGGTGAGGGAGGAGGCAGTGGCTCCTCCTTAGACTGAAATGTTGGGATGTCTTTAAATGTTTGTTACAGTGTCTGTAGATAGATCTATAGGCAGATCTATCTATATGGGTATCTGTCTATAAAGATATCTACAGATATCTGTCTCTAGAGAGACAGAGACATAGAGATATAGAATACAGGAGAAAATACAGAATATATATATATAATTATAATGGCTATAATGGATATGTATCTAATAGAGCAGATCTGTCTATTAGGTATCGATTATAAATATATATATATTAGATCTATTGTATTAGAGATTTACCCTAGAGATCTATCTAATATCTAATATCTCTATAGACATATTTATGGTAGGGATGGATATCTATATAGGACATATCTATATAAGTATCTTTAGATAGATAAAGGTTTCAAATCCATCTGCACAGTGCCGGTTCCTGCAGAGCAGCAGTTTCAAGTGGATATATCTTGGTCTCTGGATTGCTCAGCCAGCTCCTCAGCTGCTGGCTCCAGTCCTCCCCGTGATTTAGTGGCATTGCCAGCTTCTCCAGTGCCGGCATTCGCGCTGCAGTCTGCTCAGCCTCTGCATGGCAGTGACAGGAAAAGAAAAACAGGGAAAAAAGGGAGGAAAAAAGGCCAGAATTCTGCTCCAGTGGGTGCCTCCCGCTAGCGTGTGGCAGGAGATGATGGAGTCATGGCAGGTTGCAGAGAGCCCCTGTAGCCAGTATTGGCATTTGAGTGCCCTCTGCCGATGCTGATGTGGTGTGAGGCTGCAGTGAGGGGCTGCCCTGCCGAGCATTGCAGCAATTTGCTGCGAGCCCCTGCTCCCTGGGGCATCCCGAAAAACCCTCCTGGCGTGGCTTGGGTAGCTGCAGGAGTTAGGCTGGGTTAAAAGCACAGGATGTGGGGGCTGCAAGTGTCGCCCAGGATGATTCGCAGCAGGCTGTGGGTCAGTTGTCATTATCACAGAATTTCCTGGATTGCTGTCAGCAAAGGTGCTGTGGAGTGGAGCAGGCAGGGATGCGACCCAGGAGGGTCAGCAGGCAAGGGTGGCCTAAGGATGGCAGGGGAAGCCCCCACACTGCTCATTTCGTGTTTCAGAAAGGAAAAGCCCTTGGATTTTGGGTCCTCTTTATTAGTTTCAGATCTCAGCAAACATTAAGAGGGATGTGTTCCCCTCTTGACAGGCAGTAAATCCCCTGGCTCCCTCCCTCATCCTCACTGGGGCTGAGATGTGAGTTCCCCATAAGTGAGGGGCTCATGCAGCTCCCAGGTGTCTGAGGCCTGATTAACCCACTGGTGGGTACCATGCACTGCCCCCATGGCTTCCTCTGCAGGTGGAATAATAAAGTATGATCTGGTGCTGTCTGGGAGGCTGCTCTGGGTTCTCCATAGCTAGTGCCAGGCATCAGAGTGCGTGAGAATGAGGTGGGATCAAGAAGATGGGATCAGGAAGCGCCTCTACCACCAAATGGATTGGCCTGCTGGCAAGGCATCTCCTTGGTGTTGAGTGGGAGCACTGTGGGTCTCTGGGTGAAGTGACACCACAAAAATCATGAGAAAAAGAACTTTGAGGTCCCAGGGAAAGGAGTGGGGGTGCTGACCTGTGCCTCCTGCCCCCACAGCAACAGAGGCGGGAGAAGGAGCTGCGGAAGCAGCAGGAGCGGGAGCAGCGCCGGCACTACGAGGAGCAGATGCGGCGGGAGGAGGAGCGTCGGCGTGCAGAGCACGAGCAGGTAACCTGGTGGGAGCAGGACTGTCGCCTTCAGCGTGGCTTCCTCTTCCTCTAATCAGGGATTTTCTTGTAAACACTCATTTTTGTACTACTTGAGAGCAAATTGCTTAATTGTTAACACCGCGTGTGTTGCTTTCACTGCTGTTGTTTGTTTCCGTGTGGATCCACTTGCTGGCTCGCAGGTGTGGAGACACTTGATGCAGGTTTTCCCCCACCCACTTTGTTCCTGGGGGCAGTACTCCTGGGACATGTTTGCCATTTCGCAGTGGTTTCCATTCTTTACCCCTCCCATGTAGAGTGGTGGACACCCTGGGCTCTTTGGGCAGGGACTGAGGGTGCCTGTGCTGATTGATCAGTGCCGGCACTCAGGTGGGGGTGGATGTGGGTGCCCACCTCATTCTCCTGCCTCTTGGGAAATACTGTCTCTTTTACCTTCTCTCTCTTTTTCCTTTGATCCTTGCTGCCCATGGCTCCAGGAGTACATCAGGCGACAGTTAGAGGAGGAGCAGAGACAGTTAGAGATCCTGCAGCAGCAGTTGTTGCAGGAGCAAGCGCTACTTCTGGTAAATGGGAGGCCCCGGCCACGCTGCCGCTTCCTGCCCGTGTCGCGTCCGCATGTGCCCGCCTGCACCCACGTCCCCCAGGTGCCTCCTGCCATGCCCAGACATGGGGGACACCACTCACCACCTTACCTGGAGCCTCCTGTCCCGCTCTGTGGCCGCCAGCATGCCTTGATTCCCTGCTGCCGCTTCGGGCTGGGCTCCCTCACGGTGCACGGCTCTCGTTGCGTCCCTTCCACGGCGTTGGCATGTGTGTGCCTCCATGGGAGGAGCAGCCTTGGTGCTTCCATGAGAGGAACAGCCCTGGTCCCTCCATGGGAGGAGCAACCCTGGTTGCTGCTGGGTAGTTTAGAAGGCTGTTTGTAGCATGTTGGGGTGCATTCAAACTGTCACGTGCCTGCACCCTTCAAACCCACCCTGCCGTGCTGGTCTTCATGTTCCAAGTGAAGGCTCTTATATTAATTTCCTTGCAGGAATGCTGTATATTCACTCATGTGCTGTTTGTGTTGTAGATGTTCTCTTTTTTTTATTTAATTTGGTTTTGAGTTATCCTTTTTAATGCTGGTAGCTGTTACTCTCACTGCATTTTCTTTTAATCCGCAGGGATTATTCTTTTTTGCTCTTGATATTAATTTTATTTAAGAAAAAGAAAAACCCTCACACAAGCCCTTGTCTTCTAAAAAGGCCCTTTCAAAGTGATTTACTCCTTAAACCTTATAGAGCCGTAGAGATTCAGAAAGATCACACAATTGGCTCTGCTGTGCAGCCCTTCCCAGGATCAGTGAATTGGTCCTATAGAGGAGTTGGTTTGGGTTTGTTTTTGTCTGACCACAGAATCGTGGAATAGTTTGGGTTGGAAGGGACCTTAAAGGCTCTTCTCGTTCCAGTGCCCTTGCCATGGACAGGGACACCTCGCACTAGAGCAGGTTACTCAGAGCCCCATGTTGACCAGGTGATGTCTGACACCTCACTGGATTGATCCTTTGTTTTTCCTGTCCAGAAAAATATGGGTAAAGTCAATGGTAACTCCTAAGCAAATGTCAGCTCTCAGGGATCTCACAGGGTTTCCCTGACAAGGCAGCACTAGCACCCCCTATTCCCATCAGACAGGGCAGTTCAGCAGCTGCAAAGCATCGATGCTGGAGCCACAACTCTGAATCTGTTGGCTCTGTCCTCCTTGGAGATGTTTTACAGCTCAATCCCCAGAGTCTTACAAATCAATGAGCTTTTCCAGAAAAGAAGCCTTTCAGATACCCCGTTTTCCACCCAAACAGGTAAATCTGCAGGCTGGCCGGGCACCTTGTCACTGTGTTTTCTCCTGGGTAGGAGTACAAGCGCAAGCAGCTGGAGGAGCAGCGGCAGGCGGAGAGGCTGCAGAGGCAGCTCCAGCAGGAGCGGGACTACCTGGTGTCCCTGCAGCAGCAGCAGCAGCAGCAGCGGCAGGACCAGAGGCCGGCAGAGAAGAAGCCCCTCTACCATTACAAAGAAGGGATAAATGCCAGTGAGAAGCCAGCCTGGGCCAAGGAGGTAGGGGAGAGCCAGGGGGGTGGTGGGGCCTAACTGCATCCACAGGGGTGGGTGTGGGGTTTGGTCCCAAATACCCACTGCAGATTGTGCTCCATAGGGTTGGGATCCAGCAGATGCCATCAGCTGTGCTGGAAACGCTCCCAGTTTGGTGCAGAGTGTGTGTCTCCATGTTTGTGTTTGTGCAAGCAGAGGGGAGGAAGGAGGTTTTTCCATGAGGGCGTGCAAGGAAGAGGATGGATCCCTCCTGGAGGGGTTCAGACCTATTGGGCTTGTGGGCATAGAATCATGGAATGTTAAGGGGTTGGAATGGACTTTAAAGATCATCTCATTCTCCTTCCTGGCACATCCACAGGGGGCCAGGGGTGAGTGTAGGGGGTGGTTGTCATGGAGTGCCTTGCTAAGCTCTAATTCCACAGAGTGAGGGATTGGACAGCTGTTCCTCCCAGGCTAAGGGCTTTATCTCTTGGGATTGCTCTTCTGTGATTTTTTTTCTCTCAAGCAAAAAGAAGAGAATTGTTGTAACAGTTGTGAGATCTTGAATATTAATTATTGCCTGGCTGAATAGCCTTGAGAAGATGAAGACATGCATTGTCTGCAGTGTGGATTCAGGATCATGTGCAAACTCTTTCTCCTTAATGTCTTTGTGGTGGCTCCAGTAAGACTGGTGCCTGCTCTTGCTATTAATTTTTCCAAAGTTCTTTGTGTTTAGTTGGTTTAAATTTGTAACCCTATTCCTGGGCAGAAAGATCTTTTAATAACTCGCTTATTCTTCCTACTAAGCAGGATCTCTGCTCTGCTGCCAGATGTCTGGCACTCTTTAGTTCTGGCAGAGATGTGATGTGCATCCAGCATGTAGCTGTCCCCTGGTCTTTCCTCTTGACAGTCCTCAGCTGCATCCACAATACCTGCAAGCTCAAGGAATTCAGCCAGCTGTCCATTGCTAAGCAAAGGCCAATGATACAAACAGTTCTTGGCCTTTCTGAACCATCACAGAGATAGATGTGGGTGTCAAAAGTTCTTTTCACCTCTTTATATACTTCATATACTCCCTTGGGTTTCTCCTTTGTTGCCTTCCAATTTAGTCTTCATTCTCTTTTTGTGGCAATGCATCAGAAGATATATTTTCATGGAGTTGCAGCATCATTCTCCAGCCCTTCCAGTGGAAAAAGAGGTTTGATAAGTGGGATTTGCAGATGAGACGTTCCAGATGTGCTGAGCTACCTCTGACAGGACAGGCTTCTACCTGGTTACTGCCTCTGCCTCTTTGTGCAGAATTGGGTCTCTCTTGACCATCTGCAGATGTGCTGTGAGGGTAGGTAGCAGGCAGGAAAAAGGGAGTAAACTCTTTCATTTTCTGGTTTTGAGTAAATCCTCTAGAATGTTGCTAAAGTACCTCTGGCACTGTCTTCAAAATTTTAACAAAGATACATAAGAAGAAATGTTATTCTTTATCTGGGGTGAAGGAGAAAAGTGCTGGATTTAGCTCTCCCTTTTGGACACAAAGGCCCATTTCTTCTGTTCCATGGAGGAGGAATCTTTTTGTTGCCGTCAGTGGAAGCAGGACCTTGGGAACTGCACAGTGTGAATGAGAGTAGCAGAACATGGCCTCTTACCCTTTGCTGAAATCATAGGGAGTTTAAGGTTTCCTGTTGTCAGGGAACATCTCCAGCTTCCACCATTTAGCTGTCCAAGCCAGTTATTCCTCACCTGTGTCACTCTACCCAATTTCTAATTAAATGCTCAAAGCAGCAGCTGTGGCATCTTTCTGCTCTTGGGAACAGTGGTCTGATGTACTGCCTGGGTGCAACACCCTTGGGAACTTCCCAGAACGACTCCTCTCACCTCCATCCCCTGTTTTATCTACTGCATTGTTCCACTTTTAGCAATTTAGGTACTTTGCTGCATGTAGTGAATGCCCACCCTTTCTGGCTATACAAACAGACTTGTGCTGGTACTTAATCAGTGGTTCTTGCTATAGTTCTGCAGTTTTCATATCTAACCCATGCATGCTAATTTAACAGAAATATTGAGACTTTGTTTTCCTTTGGGAACAATGAAAAGACAAGTCTGGTGCTCCGCCTGCAATTTCTGGAGGCTCTGCAAAGCTTATTTGGATATTTCCTGAGGATTTTGCATTATATCCCATACTGTCCTTGTTTTTATGCTTTCTGGTCTGAAGTCGTCTCTCTCAGGAGCACGATCACCACAGCTGAGCCCTCTTCATGCTGTGCCCCTCTTTGCTTTTCTCACCTCTCCTTTATGCACATATTTTCCCACCTCACTTGTTTTCACATTGTGACTCCAAAACCCTGCAGACAAAGGGTAAAGCATAAAGGTGAGGCTGTGGCCACTCACCTTGTGGTTGTGTCCCTGCATTGCCTTGTTGGTGACTGGCCCATTGGTGACAGCAGGGCTCTGGGTGAGGAACCAGGCTGTGCTGCATCTCTCAGAGCTTCCCCAGGCACAGTCAAGAGTTTCTCTTTATTCTGAAGAAAACAGTCTGATCAGATGGTCCTGCCAACACGGATGGATGCACATTCCATCTGCTGCCCCTTCTACTCATCTTCTGGTGAGTGGAGGGTTGTCCACTGGAAGTTAACTTGGCCTGTAGCTTGGGTGCTGTCCCAGACCTGCCCTGTTTGCCAAGGCACATCTCTTCTTCTAATCAAGGACTAGCAGGGCCTTTTTGGAGAGCATTTTTGGACTCCCTGGTGATCCAGCCAGGGACATGGCATTAGCACTCTGAGCAGTAGTCCTGAAATTAGCAGCATCCTTTGTTACTGACTCTTCTGTTATGGACCAGTATTTGCCAAGCAAGGTGTTGCAGGTAGCGAGGTGAAACTTGGTCAGCTGAAGGATCGGTTTGGGCAGGTATAGGTGATACATAACCATGCAGAAAGGAGGGGACAGGTTTAACCAGGCATTTCCCACACTGTGGCTGGTCCCTGCAGTGCCTTCCTGCAGCTTGGAGCTTCCCGGGAACTCGGGGCTCGGCTGTGCATCACGAGCTGTTCTGTTCTCTGCAGCAGCCAACGCCCTCGTCAGCTCCTCCTTCATTCCCCGTGGCTTTTATCCTTCTCTCACTTTGAAGTGATATGTTAAAACATTAGCAGCCTTCCACTGGGACTGCACAGACGCTGCTGAGGATGTTCCCTATTTGAGGGGAGTCTTGAGTTCAATTAGAAACGGCCTGAACCGGAGCAATGATGAATTCCTGAAGAGTTTTGCTGCTTTTTTCCCCCCTCTCTGTCTAATGGTGGAGTCAGTAGGGCCCCACAAAATACAGCTGGAGAGTCCCAAGGGCATCCTCTGCCGTGCTGGTGCCACAAGGTGCAAACGAGGAGATGCCAGCAGTGGGAAACCAAGTACCTTTGTCCTTCCCAGTACCCAGACTTCCCTATTTCTTCACTCTTCTGCCTTGTCCTCCACACAAGCTCTGACATCCTCCATAATTAGCTGCACATTATGGGTTGGCAGCGTGCCGGAGAGCGCCTGCAAACAGCCGGAGGACTCGGCGGCACCGTCTCTGCCTGTCGTTGTTCGTGCCAAGGCCTGGCTGATGAGGAGATGTACTGGACCAGCCTGTGACCCAGCACTGTTCCCTTGTTCAGAGGGAGTTCTCCTTCCCACTCTGCTCTCCTTTCCATCTTTGTGTCCACTTCCATGGGCATTGCTGACCCAAGCTCTGCCTCTGCTAGTCTGTGGGCAGTGCCTGGGGAAGTTGTGGTGACCTTTTAGGACTCAGCGGAAGCCCAAGGGGTCCACCATGAACTGAAAAAGTCCCTAACGCAAATTTCTTACCTATTTTTACTCTGTCTCCTGCTCAGTATCTGAGGAAGATTCATTTTTATTCATATAGTGGCTCTTTTGTTTCATGAGTATTTATTTGCTTAAAGAAAAGCTGTGGTTCCTTCCAAGCAAACCTGTTTTAAAGATTGCATTTTAGCGTGGCATCGTCCATGGTGGAATCGAGACCTGCTAAGGGTGTTTAACACGTTAATGATACGTAAATGAAAATATTCAGCAGATTTTGAGGTATCAAAAATTCTGCATAGCATATGCTGCCTGAATGTCAATGCACAGTCTGACTGCAGGATGGCACATAAGGCTGAGCTAGCTGAAACCACCATGTTCCCATCAAGGGTAGCTGAAAGCAGTGGGCTTTGGGTTGATTTCTCTCTCAGTAATAGAGGTTTTTCCCTCCCATACATGACAAGGTGCCAGACTCTCTAAATCCAGATCAAAGCCAGCCGTCTTCTGGCTACCATGTTTATTATTTTGTTCAGATCAAACAAAACCACTCGTTATGGTGTTTATAATAGTGAAGGAAAGGGATCTGTTTGCTTAAAGATACATTTGAGAAGCAAGAGCTTCTCAGGAGTCATCTTCTAGAAACACCTTTCTGAGGCATGTTGCCTTTTAATTTTTTCCTTTTAGTTTCTTTATTTTTCCACTTCATATTCAGAAATTAATTAGGCACATCAATGCAAATAATCCTTCTGGTGCCTCTAAAATGCATTTATTGCACGGTGTGTGGGGTAACTTGGATTCCACGATCACAGAATCGATTAGGTTGGAAAAGACTTCCAAGACCATCGAGTCCAACCTTTGACTGATCACTACCTTGGTCAAACATTAGTTGTGATATACCTAAAGTGAGAAGAGCTTCCTGTATGTGTTTATGCCTGCCTTGGTTTTCTGTTGGAAATGGCCCTTTGGGGGGTGTTGACCCACTCTCCCCATCCCCCTGCAGGTGGAGGAGCGCTCCCGGCTCAATCGCCAGAGCTCGCCGGCCATGCCCCATAAGGTGGCCAACAGGATTTCTGACCCCAACCTGCCTCCTCGGTCAGAGTCCTTCAGCATCAGTGGTGTGCAGCCAGCCCGGACCCCACCCCTGCTCCGGCCCGTGGACCCGCAGGTAACGGTGCTTCCCCAGAGCCAGGATGCTGGGGGTGCTGGTAAGGTAACGAGAAAAAGAGTGGAATAAAGGGAAATAGTGTCTCACACCCTGGTTCCTCAGCCTTAAGCATGTTCATGAGTAAGAGCAGCATCTACATCCATGAGTATTCCTCCTGTCACCTCCATGTGTTAGCAACATCACGCTGGTTTATACCTTCCTTTGAAGCATCACGGACTGGTTACTGCTAGAAACAAGCGGGAGGAATGAGAGGAACTGCTGCTCTGGTCCAGTGCAGCAGTTACTCTGATCCTCTTTGGGTCTGGCTTGTGTAAAAGACTAAAAACCACAGCACCTGGTACAAATGACCCAGGACGCTTTGATGCTGAGGATCATCAGAAAGAGGTTTTGCTTTGTTTGCCACTTTGATTCAAGGTTTTGTTTTGGTTTTCCATTGAGTTGACATCGGTCACAAACACATCTGGAGAGGGCATAGATCACCATGACTGTCACAGAGGAGGGACACTGTTATTTTAAAAGTTTCCCCCACCCACGAGGTCTGCAAGTACTCTGCCACTGAAAGCTGTAGGAGTGTTGGTGCTGGTTTTGGTCCAGCCCCTGGAATGCCTCACACAGACTCCAGCAGGGATTTCAGAGGGAAGTACAAAGCCTTTGCTCCAAGTCCAGCTGGGCTTTCTATGGGAAAATGTGCCAACTCAGGGCCATCTACATGTGCTATGTGCACCTCCAGTACCATGCCAGCTTTAAACAAAAACATGCAGGAAAGCCCTTAAACATACAACTCCTCTGCCCAACATACGTGGTCTGTGTGCCTTGGGAAGTGGGCAAAACCCCACGTCACTGTCATCTCTCTGATTCCACCAAGTATTTTTCAGTGACCTTTTTAGCAACCCTTAATCATCAACAGCTACAAAAACTTTTGTTTGGCAGTAAAATAACAATGACAGTGTTGCTTGAAGCCCAGAGCCCCATGTCAGTGTGTGTGTGTGCATACACATGTAGCTGTGAGACACAGAGACGGGTGTAGAAATGTCAAATAAAAGCTACAACCCCGTTGTATCAAAGGAGTGCAGCTTCACAGGGAGTGGGAAGAAGCTCTGATTTCACAAACTGTAAATTTGTGATTTTCTCAGGTTTCACACTACTGATACCAGTATTCCTTTCACTTGTATCCTATAGGACTGATCCATAGGATAGAAACTCATGCCTCAAGATATTTTTTTTAGCCATCTATGCCTGAGAATTCCTGATGATTTTTTTTTAATCAACTATTATTCACTATCGTTTCCTTCTTTTTTTTTTTTCATTTTTAACATGGAAAATCCATGCCAAACCTCATTAGCACAACTGTAGAGGTGCAGGCGTAGGAGCTGGAATTTTGTCCAGCAGCAGGCAGAGCCTGGGGTGGGCACTGTGTGTATGGGAGCTGGCAGGAGGGAGCAGCGTGTCCCTGTGCCAGGGTGGCACCCACAGAATGGCAGGGGGGCTGTCAGTGCCAGCCATGTCCCTGCACAGGCAGGAGTGGGCAGGAGTGAGCATGATATTTCCTGATTTTAAGAGGCTGAGCTGTGCAAGTGTAATTTTTAACAGATCTTGCGTTGATGTGATTAAAGTCAGAAGTTCCTGAAACCAAGGCAGTGCTGATCTCAGACTGAGGGGGCTTTTCAGTGCATCCAAAATGCTAATCAAAATTATCTTTTTTTTTAAATCAAATTTTTAAATTATTTTTTTTTGATTCCTTTCTTTTTTTGGTTTTGGTTTTCCTATTTTGACTGATAGTTCTGTTTTGACTTGGTGCTTAGATTCCACATCTGGTCACTGTGAAATCCCAAGGAAGCTCCTTGTCTGGGTCTCAGTCACTGCATGAACAGCCTGCAAAGGGACTGGCTGGGTTTCAGGAGGCTCTGACGGTGACCTCTCACCGCACTGAGATGCCAAGGCAGAACTCGGACCCCACCTCAGAAAACCCTCCTCTGCCCCCTCGCATTGAAAAGTTTGACCGAAGTTCTTGGTTACGGCAGGAGGAAGACATTCCACCAAAGGTAACACTGTCGCTCCTCACTTTCAGCGCCTCAAAGAGGCAATCCCAGAGCTGAGTCCCTCCAGCAAAGCAGAGTGGCCAGGACTGAGCCCATCCCTGTGGCCCTGCAGTGCTGACCTGCCCAGGGGCTGCATTTCCTGAGGCGGGTTTTGCACAGGATACTGGGAGCTGCTCTTGGGTGCACACACAGCGCTGCAGAACAGCGCTGCCCTCCAGCAAAGAAAGTTCTCGAGCCCGGACAGTGGCCAAAACAAATTAATCTCCCCTTTCCCTCGGATAAAAAACAACCTTCTGTTGAAATAGAATTATAGGAACATAAAATTTGTCATACTCAATAAGACGGGTCCTTTTTAGTCCGGTACCATGCCTCCAGTTGCAATCAATATTTGATGGAAGACTTGTAAGGGCTCCAGCAGCTTTATACATTCATTGACATTTTGGCAGTGTCTGGCAGTACCTCTTTAATTAGGATTCTTCTGGACCAGTATTTCGATCGTCTTGTTTATACACCTTCATTTTGGAAGAATTATAACTTGGCCATTAAAGTTCACCTTACAGTGAATCAGTGCTCAGCCTAGGAGAATTTTTACAGAGAAGAAATGATTATAAATTGATTAGTGACAGTGAGGCAGTATTTGTCCCTGATTGAGAGGCAATTTTTCTGTGTATTAACTAAGTAAGTGACTTGCCTTTTTAAGAGCAAAATCCCAGTTATCAGGTAAGCCTCCCTTTGCAAGGAATCTGTGGTGGTGTCATGGGTGTTAATAATGTTCCTGGTTTTGCTGTCACCAAGTGAGAGGAGACAACAGTGCTCAGCTGAGGGGAACAGCAAGCCAACAGCTCCTGGAGCTGTTTGTGTGCTTGGCTCCTCTGGAGTGCAGGAGGGCCGCTGCCTGCTTTTAACCTAATTAAGAAAAAACCCTTCCAATTTAATGTTGGCTTTTGCCATGAGTTCTTTGGGAAGGACATCCCAACTGCAGTGGTGCCCTACACAGTGAGACCATGGCATCTGCTGCTGGGAGAAAAGCTGTTTTCCAGCACTATGGAGTATTTCCCCCTGGGCTGAGGGAACATGAGCTCTGGAGGGGGTCCCCACCAGATCACGTTTAGGGCCATTAGCGATGCCTGTGAGGAGTCTGACTTCATATTTAACTGCCAGAAGTGGGTTTGCTGTGTTTGCAAGCAACGAAATGACTGCCCTGTGAGGCTGTCTCTGTGGTCCAGGGTCTTGTTTCTGCCAGTGCTTATAGCTGGATGCTTCAGAGGAAGGTGAAAACCTCCCCAAGTCCTGACTGCAGAGTACCCTACCCAGAGGGGAGACTGCTTTGTAATGAGACAAGCTGCAGCTGGCTGTGCTGCAGAGTATAAAATGTGCTCACTTGCTAAATCTTTTTATCTTACCTGATATAACTGTGTGTTTATTCTCAAAAAAAAAAAAAATTCTAATCCTTTTTTTGCTAATCCCACTGAGCCCTTGGCTTCTGTTACCTGGTGCAAGATATTGCATGGTGAGTATTGTGCCTCTCCACACAGACACTGCTGGGAAATGAGACCACCATGCCTTTGGCCATCTAGAGGTGCCTGTGCTCCCCCAGGATGGGGCAGGGCTCCAGGTTACCTGTCACAGCACCTGTAGGCTGCAGTTGGCTTTGGGTGTTTGTGGTGAGCCATCCTGCCAACAGTGAGGGTTTGGCAGCGGCATCTGAAGCTCAACAAAGGTCATGATATTAAATCCAAGTATTGGGTGGGTCAGTCTGGATCTTCCCACTGTCAGCCCTCTTTTTTGTCCACTGGGCAACACCTTCTGTCTTCTGGCTTGTGTCATATCTGAACTAGAGGTGCTAAAAAATCCGCCGTGGCTTCTGAGATGCACTTGAGGGTGAATTTTACCTTAAAAATTAGTTTTCAGGGGTTTGTTAGATGAAAATTATATAAATCTCTGTGTGTGTGTGCGTGCATACATTCCTTTTTGAAGAAGTGCCCTGTTTCGGGGTGGCTGGGCTGCCCTGTGTGCTGCTGGGGACTCCTGTGCCAGGAGCATCCCTGACAGCACCTTTGCAGCTCTCGGCTGTCTCACACTCCAGCGATTCCTTCGAAAAGCCAAGAACTTTGTGTTTTATAATTGCCCTAAATATTGCCTTTCTCTCAGTGGGAAATCAGCTGTAAATCAGCCTTAAGGCAGTGCTGGAAGCTGATCTCGTGATCTCTCAGGTGGTGGGCCAGACTGTGAACGGCAAATGTTTCTGTTCTATTCCAGGTGCCTCAACGAACCACTTCCATATCCCCTGCTCTGGCAAGGAAGAACTCCCCGGGCAATGGCAGCGCCCTGGGGCCCCGCCTGGGCTCCCAGCCCATTCGGGCAAGGTATGGACATGGAGGGGACAGGAAGGAGTGATCCCATTGTGCCACTGCCACACTGCTCCTGGCCTTGCCCAGCAGCCCTGCTTTTGCTGACTGGAACACCACGGCATTTGCAGGGCTGGGGCTGCTGTCTCTGGGATGAATTTTTGCATCCATTAGTGTTTTGTACCGACTGGGATCCCTGGAGCTTTTTGTTTTTGTTTTCCCTGGGCTGATACATTCCTGCACATCAGGGTTTGGAGGTGGATGCTCCAGCTGATGCTGCGGGGTTAAATGGGAATTTGGACACTCCCTTTAGTGGAATTAGTTTCTAGTTCTCCCAGTGTCACCTCTTGCATGTAAGGGGTCCATATAAGCCCGTGGGGAGGTCTCAGTGTTACATTCCATACATTTCCTATGCATCAGAGCAGCTTTTCACAGATAATGACTGAGGAATGCGCTTCAGGACAGACACTCTCACAGCTTGCTGAGATGTTCTTTAGATGTAGATCAAGGATTAAATTCCTTTTGGCTTCCTAGGACTAGGGCCTTTGGCTTGACCAGATCCAGCTCTCTGGTACCGTGGTGTGCAGGGTGCACTCGGAGCACCCGAGGAAGGAGCTGCACCACTGCTCAGTCTGATCTCTGCCATGTCACAGCTATCCCTGGGCATGTTTGAAACGAGCAGGGAAGCTGACAGGCTCTGCTCAGAGCTGGATGGCAAAAACATGGCTTAGTCATGCGAGAGCTTGTCTCTGCTTTGCAGAGCGAGGCCTCAGACGGGCAGATCTCGGGGGAAATGCGAGTTCCAATTAGCTTTGCGTGATGGAGCTCCTTGGCTGCTTCTTCCTGCCGTGTCCTCTCAGGGTGAGGTCAGAAAGTGAACGCTGGGATGTTCATAGCGTGTGCTGTCACTAGTTTGAGCATACGCCTTCCTTTCCAGCTCAGTGCCCCGTCCCTGCATCAGCAAACTCACAGGCAGCAGTCTCGAGTCGCTGGCAGGGCCAGCAGTAGGAGGAAGAGTATTTTTTGTTGTTCTTTTTTTTTTTTTTAATTAGAGAAAAATATATCATGGTTTGTTGCTCTTCTTTGCTGAAGGCTGAAACATTTCGAATTCTTGAAAATGTAGTTCTTTTAATTAGCTGTTGCTTGAAGGACAGTTTAAAATGCAGAGGGATATTGGACTGTGTAGTCCTTGGTAAGTGATGGTATTGGAAGTAAAATGATCATGGGAGTCTGGGATTCGAGTTCAAGGTTGCCCAGTGTTTCCTGCAGCCTCGTGATCCCAGTCCTGGTCAGTTCAGGTAAAGACATTGGTTGCCAAAGTTTTCAAATACATTTCTTGGGTTAATTTAATTGAGGACACGTCAGCCATACAGGATGAGCTGGAGGCCTTCAGTTTGATAAAAACTGGAAATTACTAGGTTGGTGCCATGTCCATTAAACTTAAATATTCAGTGGAATTATTTCATACTTCATTTCTCTCAGAGTAATGTAACATTTCTCCAGTTTTTCTTTTTAACCACTTCTGCTATTGGTTCTCAATTCTCCCCATGCATAAATGTAAATATTACAAAAATATTCTTTCTTTTATTTGTCACCCTGTTGTAACAAATGAGGGGATATTTACTATACGTTTTTAACCGGAATTTAAATAAGATCACTTACAGAAACATTGTATAAAACCAAATTGCATAGCTCTGCATGAACATCTCTTCTGATGTCTTTTCAATGCCAAGTAAGAATTAATTTCCTAAAGGCATCTGATACCCAGAGAGATATTAGTCACTCTTTGTGCATCCAAGGGCACTTTTTATTCTAGATTTATGTATGTTCACAAGGGTGAGAGAAATCAAGGAAGAAAAGTGGATATCTGATTAAAGTTTGAAGCAAAGCCATGAAAATTGGGGAGTGTGAATAAGTGGTACAAATTATCTGCAGCCTTGTTGCAAACTGGAGATCCTTGTTCACTGAAATCTTTCTCTGTCTAACAGCACTTTGCAAATTCCTGCTTTTATGATGAATATTAATGGTTCATTGGGTAGCTCTAGCATTGTAAATTCACAGAGCGAAAGGGAGTTCTGAGTAAAGAATCTTTTAATTGTTGCCAAATTTGACGAAATAATAGTAGAAAGCTTCTCTAGGCAATTTTTTTGTTGTGGCTGTAGTGCACCCAAAATTGGTGAGCTCAGCCCTGTCTTCTCCAGCTGAGGAAGTGTCTCCTCACCTTTGCAGCTGTCCCTGTCAGTGTGGGAAGGGTCTGGAGCCCCGGAGGTGTGTGTGACACCAGCTGATGGTGCCCTGCTGTTTTGTCCTCCTGCAGCAACCCGGACCTGAGGAGGACAGAGACCATCGTGGAGAGCCCTCTGCAGAGGACCAGCAGTGGCAGCTCCTCCAGCTCCAGCACTCCCAGCTCCCAGCCCAGCTCCCAGGGTGGATCCCAGCCCGGCTCCCAGGCTGGCTCCAGCGAGCGCAACAGAGTCAGAGGTGAGCTTGGAAAGGTCTCTTAGCACCGGGCTTCCTGATACCCAGGAAGGGCAAGAGCTCTGTGACCTCACGTTTGGTTTTTAAAAAATTTAAAATATCAGAGGATCCATCATTTCTGTAAGCTGCTGGCCTCCTTGCAAATGGAGATGCCAACACCTCCTTTGGCCTGCAGGCTGATGTGGGATGCCCATGGCATTGCAGTGCCGAGTAACCTGTACAAAAGTAGATGGGGGTTATGCTTTAGGGTAAACAGAAAAAAATAGCTGTGTGCTTCCTGTCTCCATCAACACAGGCTCACTTCTTTTGACATGGTTTCTTTGGGTGTGTGTTTCACTTTTACTGTGCAAATAATAATTTCTTTGGAGCTTCATCTTTGTGCAAAGCCTGAGATTGGAGCAGAGGTGACTTAGCCTGGAAGAAGCTTTCTCTCTCCAGTGGTCCTGCCAGGCAGCCATGCTGACACTGGGTTTATATTCCTAGCCAGATTGTTTCCTCTCATCCTAGAGCCCCTCTTAAAGATATTCCATTCACCTGTTTAATCACAGTGGAGTTGCCAAAGCACAGACACCCCATACATCTGCATTCTGGCACAGCCCTGTGGTTCCAGTCCCCAGAGCTGAAGAGCATTAAAACAAATGCTGCCTCCATGCTTTGAATTTTTTATGACTTGGCCGTAAGACGACATGTCTTGTTGTTGAAACCATCACTCCTCTAGATAGTCAATAAAAGGAGTTTGTCACCAATTGTCATTTTGGGTTTGGTTTTGTTTTTACTAATGAGGAATCCTGTGACAAATAATGTCCTAGGAATGTCAGACCTTCAGAGCTTTTAATTTATCACATAAGTAATAAGTAAATTTGTTTCTGAAGTACAAAAGTAACTCTGTGAGAGGGCTGTCTGTGGAGGCTGGGCTGGATTATGGCTTCTCTTGCTCTGTTGATGGGGAATTGCAGTGACAGTCAAGCAGAAAGGAGCAGGAGGGTTTTCCAAGGCAGCAGAAGCAAAATGATGATGAAGCCCCTGTGCCCACCTGTCCCAGCTGACAGGATGCAGAGATGGGTTTTGGCAGCATTTTAATTCCCTCTCTCCCCACTTGCCTTTCACCCAGGGAATGCCAAGCCTGAAGGGTCCCCTGTGCTCTCCCATGAGCCTGCCAAGGTCAAGCAGGAAGACAACAGGGACGTGACGCGACCGAGCCGACCCGCTGTGAGTCTGGAATTCTTTCCCGTGGGAATGCTGCCAGCCGGCTTGGCCACATTTCCCTTCGGTGCGGTAGCATAACCGCGGGGACCCCAAAAACGAGGCTGGTACTGGTGCTTCTCCAGCAGACAGACTGGAAAGCAGCAGTACGGCGAGAGAGCCCCTGGGAGATCTGAATGCTTAAGAGAGTGCATGAGTTTTTACCAGGAGCCCAAGCCTAGGGGAAAGCACTTAAGCCTGTGTTTTCAGGTGAAGCAGATGCTTAAGGGCTTCGCTAGCTTGGGCGCGGCGGTTGCCGATGGCACATCGTTGTGTTCCGTGCTGCATGTCCCCCGCAGCAGCCCGGCGGAGGGATGCTCTGCTCGGGAAGGCTGGACCACCAGCCCCCCCCCGACAGCCTTCACAGCTTAAAACCCAACCTGGTAGTGTTCTCTGTACATACACTCCCTTTGTATTACTCTGAGCAAAATCTCATCCGAAGTGTTTCCTTCTGGTTTAATGCTGTTGACATTTATATCTTAAAACTGCAGAGTCAGCCTAATAATGAAATGAATTTCCACTGCTTCTCTATTTCAATGTTTATTAATGTTTTGTTGATGATGTTTTTTTTCTCTACACTCCACAGCGTTGAGCTAACAATTCTAATTTTATTTCTAACCTGCTTGCCCTTCCTCTGGCTTTTTCCTGTCCCGATCTGTTTCCTCTGATGCTGATTATTCTTCCTTTACCCACAGAGCTATAAGAAAGCTATAGATGAGGTTAGTGATATCTTTTCTCAGTGGGTCATGCCTATGTAAGGTCGACTAGTTAGTGCTTAATACCGAGCCGGGTTTTCTTGGTGCTGGTGTTGGTAAAGATGGTGATGCAATCTTGGGTCAGACGGGAGAGCGAACAGGTCTCTCTCCGGTGTTGGGAGCCTGCCCGTGGGGAGGGGAGTGGCACTGCTGGTGTGCTCTGCTCAGCCGTGGGCTGCCCAGAATCTTCTGGCCACACCACTTGCATGGAAGCCACGGCAGAGACACGCCAAGGTCCACGTGTGGTGCTGCCGTTGTTTGGCGTGTTGGAAAGAGAAGGAGTGAGAGCGGAGGTTTCCTGTGCACGTGGAGGTGGTCCGGGCACCACATTCTGCTCTCAGCCACAGCCCCTGGCCACCCACTGATTTCAGTGGGGCCACCAAGTGCTATTTGAAATGTGTTTTAAGCCTAATTCAAATGAAGGCACTTGGAAAATAAAGGAAAACAGAGCAGTGGAATAATTCATTTTCATGGACCAGCATCAGCTGCAAAGCCAGAGTCAGCAGAGCCATCTTGGATGTTGATGGGCAACGCTTGTCCTCATCCATCCTCTCAAAAAAATGAAAGTCCTGAATTATCTTTTTCACATATGACAATATTTTAAATGTATCTGGTGATGGTGAATGTTTAAATATTCGTGGGAAAAGACCCAACATTCCTGATTTAACATTTAATTTGCCTCACACATGCATCACTGTGCACACACTGCTGATACTGATACTGGTAACTGCAGAGCTGTAATGGAAAGCACCAGTATCAGCAGCCTTTCCTGCAGCCTCTTTCCTCTGAAAATAGAAGATACAAAAGCAGGAAGATGTGCTGGTTAGTTAACTTGGATATAATATGAGCAATACATTTTGTTTAATGAGGTGCTTTGTTAAGAAAAAAGCACATAAATCAGTGTCTAAATAGAGGCAGTGTGTGTCCTAAATTCAAGTTCAATGAGCGATGTGATTTTGGAAACCAAGTTGACTTGATTCCAGCAAATATTAAATCTAAAGAAGGCTTTGTAATTAAAAATAATTAAAGAGCACTGACACTACTAACTTATGTATTATGTCACCCTCAGTAACAACACTTGGAACACGTATGGAACTACAAAGCACTTTCTTTCTAGTTGTCAGATTGTTTTTTGTCCAAGAGCAACTTGGTGAAGCCGTTTAATCCTACAAAGTGCTCATTACTTGCAGAAAATGATATCATCAAAGGATTAACCATCCCGAGGCAAAGCTTTAACTAGGAAATAAGAGTTATCTGATTATATTGTCTGGGATTATTATTGCTGTTATAACTTCTAAATTAGTTATTAAAAACTAATTAAGCTGATTTTTAAAACACTTGACTATCTTCTAGCGATGACCAAAGAAGGCTGATAGGGTGCCCTGAGGCGTGTTAGAAATGGAAGGTGCAAAAAAGAGGTAATTTTCACAGTCCATCGCTTTGGTAGGGAAGAGTTCAGTCCTAGTCCTGCACTGCAGAAGTCCAGCTGTAATTTTGAGATGCTCTTACGCAGCCCTAAAGTCCTTTTTAAAGTGAGAGGCTGTAATCCAATTCAAAGGCAAGTGCTTGATAAAGAGCATGTTTGATACTCTAAATGGAAAGCATTGTTAAGCTGCTGAAGTTGTCACTGATTTTTATTTAGGAAAAGAAACAATCATACCATAGAAGCTCTACAGCTCTAATTAAAATAATTAGTTGTCGTGACTGCAGATTTGACTGTATTTCAATCCCAAACATGTTGGCATCGAAAATTAGCTCTTGAAATACCACGTTGTCTCTTTAATCTCGATAAAGAGCCTTTCTTTAAAGGTACGGAGAGCATTTGGAGAGGGATATGGAATCACAGAATAGTTTGGCTTGGAAGGGACCTTAAAGCTCATCTCATTCCAACCCCCCTGCCATGGGAGGGGGCACCTTCCAGTAGACCAGGTTTCTCCAAGCCCTGTCCAACCTGGCTCGAACACCTCCAGGGATGGAGCAGCCACAGCTTCTCTGGGCACTGTGCCAGGGCCTCAGCACCCTCACAGGGAAGAATTTTTTTGTAATATCTAATACAAACCTACTCTCTGACATTTTGAAGCCATTCCCCCTTGTCCTGTTACTCCAGGGCCTTGCAAAAGTCCCTCTCCAAATCTCTGAGAGCCCCTTCAGGTACTGGAAGATGCTCTAAGGTCTCTCCAGAGCCTTCTCTTCTCCATGTTGAGCAACCCTTATAAAACCCATCACAGGTACCCGCTGTGGAACAGGAACTGACAATTTAAAAAAAAAAAAAACTAGGCTTTTTTCGGTATATTAATACTTCTTGGTCTGATGCAAAGCTCTCCAATATCCATGGGAGTGTTTCCTCTCCATCAGAGGCCAGGCAGGGCAGACCTGGGAGCAGAATGTGCGGCTGTCACTGTGGGAGCCCGCCGGGAGGTGTGGGTCATCAGGAACCAAAGTACAGATTGCTTGCATTCCTACTTCACAATTAAAAACCAAACTGGGTTTGCACCTCAGCCATAGAGGTTTTTCCATCGTTTTCTTCACGTGTCGACAGGATAGATTTTTAAGAGCTCTCTTTGCAACCGTAATTAATATTGCCGTAGTCGCCCTGCTGGAACGGTAAACTGGAAATGCAGTAAATGAGAGTATGGCCGTAAGACTATTGTGGAATTTAGTCTTTTTCAATGAGTTTCTTTCTCCCTAATCCTTTATCTCTGACCGAATGCACTGATGCCTACCTCGGTCACTAATATAGGGAGAAATGGTAAGACTGACAATTGCGATGCTTTGTTCGTCATGTGCATGTCTTGTGCAACAGAGTTCTCTAACCCATTCTAATTCGAGCTCTCATGCTTTTCTGCCCTACTGCTTCCCCCTGCATTGCTATAAAAGCATGTAAGATAACAAAAAGTCTCTTTTCTACACGGTGCCTGCCATGTTCCTTGTTTTGAAATAGCAGTGTCTATTTTATATGACTGTCGGGTCTGAGACCTCATCAAAGTCATGGTAAACTGAAAAATTATGACTAGGCTTTGGGACTGCTCCTACCTTTTTTCTCGTTTCAAGGCTTTCTTTTTTTATTTTCTTTTTCCCTTAGCTTGTAGGCTGCCACATTTCACATTAAAGTGCTTAATGGGTCCGGCTGAGGGATTTTTATTTTTTTTTATTATTATTATTATTATTTTTTGATCGTGTGGCTGACTCAGAGCTGTGACTCCAAAGTCTGGCTGAGCTGGGCGCTTCTCCTCGTGCTCCTCACCGCCTCTCGGCAGCCGCCCGACAGCGGAGACTCACCATGGAAGCAGCTCTTGACGTGGGGATTGCACCACTCCATGGGAGATGCTGTCATTGCTTCCTTCCCAAATGCATTTATTACAGAATAAATACCATTACGGGGTCTCTCTGAGAAGTTTGAAAGAAGAGAAAACCCTGCAGGAGAAATTCTCCGAGCCAATCTTTGAAGTGACGTTGTTTTCCAGTTTACTATGATGGTGACTGAACTTCACCTTTTCCAACAAATATAATTTTGTCGTGTATATACATATAAGTGTGTGTATATATATGCACATACACGTTCCAAAGAGAAAAAGAAGAGGTTGGCTATTGATTTTTCAGTGAGCGTAAATCAGTTTTGTTTTGTTTAATAAATGCTACATGCTACAAACATTGTCTTACGTTTGTCTCATGTTTGTAACGACTCTGTAAAGCTATTTCTTGTTGCTCGTGCTGTTAGCATTGGCTTTTGGAGAGATGTATGTGACGTTCTCCTCGTTCTGAGTGTAACAGCCATCGCCTTCTTGTTTCCTTGCCCCCATCCCCTTTAGGATCTGACGGCCTTAGCCAAAGAGTTGAGGGAGCTGCGCATCGAGGAGACCAATCGCCCCCTGAAGAAGGTGACAGACTATTCCTCCTCCAGCGAGGAGTCGGAGAGCAGCGAGGAGGAGGAGGAGGACGGGGAAAACGAGACACATGATGGGACCGTGCCTGTCAGTGACATCCCACGGCTTATGTGAGAAGTGCTTTCTTTTGAGGGGGGGCAAACCATGAAACTGCGGTGTGTCTTGGTCTGGAGGAGGAGTAGCTGTGGTATAGGACTTGTCCAAAGCACATCCGTGTTTGGTGGCTGGCACTGGGAACAAGGTTGCAAGGGATAATGTACTCAGATGAGTCTTTCTCCTGGTCCAAACTAGAGATACTTAATGGAAAAGTAAAAAAAAAAAAGGAACTATTTCCACTGCACATTCAGTGAACGTTGGCTCGAAGCTGATGGACCTATTCCTTTTGATGAGCCAGGCAGGTTTTTGGCCAGAGTGGTTGCAGCTGACCTCATCCACACTATGGGTCCTGCCCATGGGACAGGCTTGTTCGAGCTCTGCCTGCTTTTGGTCTTGCCCCAAATCAAGCCATGCTGAAGTGCAGTACTTGGTGGCCTGTCCAGAGCCAACTGGTAGCGCCAGGATTATAATAATCCTGAATTTCTGTCTTTGATTTCTGTCCTTGGCTCAGTCACTGTGCTGGCAGCAAAACATGGTGGGCTACAATATTGAAGTGAAAAGGTCAGCAGACTTTGCTGTTGCGTCCCACTTGTGCTTTTGAGTCTCTCTAGAGGAGGGAGGAGGGCAGCGCAGCTTCAACATGCACAGTGAGCTGTCATCATGCTTGGGCTTCCTTCCTGGTGCTTTGCAGGAGTGTTTCTGGAGGTCTCTGCCTGGCAGCAGGATCTGACTCCTGACCCTTGAATTTGCAGAGGAGCTGTGAGAATCTTCAGGGGATTACTTGCATTTTATTCATTTCCATTTTTCCTGATAAATGAATTATTAGTCGATATAGGCATACCTGGCTTTAGGGACGTGGTTAGGGACATGATGGTGCTGGGATAATGGTTGGACTTGATGTCCAACCTAAACAGTTCTTTGATTCTCTGATTCATAGTGGTGGGGCAGGGAGTGGCACAGAATCCCTTCAGGTGGCAAGGAGACCATGTCTCCTTGGGGTCCATGTTACTCAAGAGTGCCAGGCTCCTGGGTTGGAGCTTCCTTCCACCAGAAGAAATAAAATCAGAGCTCTTGGAATTTGTTGGAGCAAGTCAGGAGATGGAGTGATGGCTTTGAATCTGAAGCAGTTGGATGGGGGCCCCAAGCTGCTTTCGGATGAGGAGTTTAATCAGGAGTGTTTAATCCATGCTGACATCCTTCTCCAAACACCTTGGGTTTGACACAGCACTTTTCAGTGGATAAAATGTCTCACTGAATGCCTTGCAGCCAGATGTGTGGGATGACAGGCACAGTGGTGAGATGGATGATCCCAGCCTGCTGCCAGCCAAACACCACTTGTCCCAAAATGTCCTGTCGATGAACGTGCCCCGGAGATGGGAAGGTGGAGATGCAGGGATATGTGAGATGCAGGGGTACCTACAGGCAGGGCTGCACTGTTCTGTGTCTGGGGAAGAAAGCAAATGCTCTGAGTGACACCCTTACTTTACAAAAGGGACCTTAAGTTCAGACTCGATGTACTTGGGTATTTTTCTATCAGAGCTTTATTTTTCTGTGTTCACTGTTTGTCATTAGAAACTGGGGCTGAGAGAGATCATCTCATGTTCTCCTGCACTTTCCAAGTGATCTTTGTATAACCTGTTTTTAAACTTCCCTGGGCATCCTTCCTCAGCACTTAGCTGCTCTTCATTCCAGCTCTATCCCGGTCTCTCCTGCTGCAGGATAATCCCATCCATCACTTTGTGTCCCAGTGGACAGGAGGGACTGTTTCCTCCATCCACCTCTGCAGATACCATTTCTCCATCTGAAGACTGTGATGACTCCCTTCAACTCTCTCTTCTCTGAGCTGTGCAAGCCAGCTCTTGCCCATGTCCAGGGATTTCTTGCAGGATGACGTGAAAACTGATGAAATCTGAGACCTCGGGGCTACCACAGCCATGCAGTTACAGTCTCAAAATTAACATAACCTCCTCTGTCTCTGCTTTCTTATTTTATAACTGGAATAACTGTGCTTTCTCTCATCCTTTGGCAGTGGTGAAAAGCTAATGGTAGTGTGTGAGAATAGATTCCAGCCTCTCTCTTGAGATAGGAGCATGGAAATAAGCTCAAGGTGAACCCATGGGTTAGGGCTGCATTTTCACCTGGAAAACTGCAGAGTGTTACAGGTCACAACTTGTCCTCCTGCCCACACCTTCTCCAAACCCCATCCCCTCCCCTGCTGTCTTTTGCCATCAGATGTTGTGATGCAACCCTTTTCAGTGGTTGAAGTGGGGAATAAAGGGAGTGAATTATATTTTTTTAAACTTTCTTAAGTAGAAAAAATGATGTAAGGTAGAGCAGGACTGCCACTCCTTGTTACCTGTTCATCATTGCTCCTCTTGGGACACCTTGGAAGGAGAAAGGTTCTTCTCTTTGGTCTCTGTGCTGTATTTATAGTTTATCAACCTGAACCCAGACCTGTATTTCTAACAACATCAATCATTTCCCTGTAGATTTAAGTGGATACATTTTCTGATTTTTCTTCCTGAGAGATACAGAGCCTTACCCTTATTGAAATACTGTATTAGAGGATTTTTCATTTATTTTAGCAAAGGAAATATTTATAATTAATGCTTTTCCATTCTGTCCTTAGACCAACAGGAATTCCTGGAAGCAACGAGCCGTACAACCTGGGAATGGTGACAACCCACGGGCTAGAGACTTCCCACGCAGATACGTTTAGCAATATTTCAAGGGAAGGGACTTTAATGGTGAGGGAGGTAAGTTGTAAAACAAATACTTCCATGGAGCATCTTCAGGAGGTTTTGCCCATGTAAGCACAACAACTAACAGTGCTGTGTGTCCGGAACACAAAATGATGGAGTCAAATGTGCTCGTTAACGCTCTCATTAATGCAATTTACACTCGGAGCAAATGTGGCAAGTGCAGATGTTTCTCAGAACTACAAACAGCAGTGAATAGCAGTGCCAGGGCACGGCAGGGAGGAGACTCCTGCAAATGGCTCTGCTGCAACCCCACAACTGCTCCAGGCAACAGAAGTTACCTTCCATTTTACAGCGTTTAGTTACACACTTGGAACTGGCCCAGAGTTTCCCCTCCTCTTCCCAGCCTTTGCCACCATGTGACTCTTAGAGCCCTGCAGTGTTTGTAGAGCATTTGGAGGCTTTTGGCAGGGGCTGGTCCTGCTCCGAGCTGGCTGTGGGGACACTGGGCATCCCACTGGGATGTGAGGCCTCATCCTCAGCTCCAGCATTGTGGAAGTGAAGCTGTGGTGGGATCAGTCCTGATGGATGGTACTGCAGGAATGAGGCAGAGGAGGCACCTTCGTTGGCTAGGGAAGATCTCTCCCTCAGTGTTCCTTAGTTTCCCAGTTCCTGGAATGTTCTGGTGATGCTGCTGGAAACAGAAATGGGTAGCAGATCTTCTGGTGAGAGGGCAGGGGGCCCTGGTGGTTAATGAAGAGGGGAGTCAGTCTCCTACTGGAATGTAAAGGAGGTGGATGGGAGAGGAGAAAGACGGAGCGGAGTTTGGAGGGATTGTGAAAGAGGGATGTTTAGATCAAATGCAAACTAGACTTGAGCAGCATTTTAGTCCTTAGGTCCATTTATATAAAATATTCACATATGAAGGAAAAAGGTGAATGCAACTTTGGAAAAAGGAAGGATTTAGCCAAAGAAATCACAGCATGTTTGCTGCCTTTCTCCATCAGTTTTGGAGGTGAGCAGCAATGCACAGCCCACCTCATCCTTTGCTGGGGAGGAGCTGTTCAGAGCAGGGATCCCCACAGCTCTGCACATCCCAGTATCAGGGAGGGTGATGTGGCTGAGCGGGAGAACAAATCCCTCTAACAGGGAGCCATTTCTGAAATGAGCTTGTGTTCAGCATCACAGCAGTAAAACATGTGCTGTGCCAGCAAGGCTGTAGGAGAAAACCAGAGATGCAAAAGGGTTTAAAAACCATGGGCAAAACAAGCAGCTGGAAAACCCCTTTCTGAGGAGAGAGTATGATAAGAAACCCAAACTGAAGTCCTGTGCTGGGTGTTTACTGTTTTCTCCCCACCAAAGTCATCAGAGGATGGACTCCCTAAGGTCAGTGGGCTTTGGGCAAAGGGCTTTTCACTCCTTGTTGCGATGGCAAAGTATGATTGAAGGTGCTGGTAATGAGCAATCAAAAGATAAATGTTGTTAGGACTGGACAGAATCTTGGTGAGCCAATCCCAGCAAATGGGCAAATCCCTGTACCAGTCACATTGGTGTGCTCCAGGTAGGTGAGATCCATCAAAATGGCACAATAAGTAAGGAAGGCAGAAAATTCCCAGCACCTGCCTTGCACAGAGAGGGGATGGAGCAGAAGAGGAACCTCGGGGAAACCCAAGGAACCTTGTGTGCAGAGCGAGCTGCCAGTTCTGTCCCTTTTCCACCACTGCTGCCGCTGTTCACTGCTGGTTTGGGTTACAGAAACATGGACGGGGCTGTGTTGGCATTTGCAGTCAGGCTGTTTGCTGCTGTAGCTGTGCTGATCAAGGGCTCAGATTCTGCTGTCACTGATGGCCAGTGGCCATGTGGGAGGAGAGCAGGCCATGGGGTTTGTGCCCATGGTGGCAAGCACAGAATCTGCCCTATGTTCCTTGTCTCCCGACAACAGAGATCAGGCTTCTCTCGCTGTAACATGGCTAATTACTCTGTATTGACTTTGTGATTAATCCTGTCTTTATTTCTCCTGGAGCGGGGGGTTGATTTGCTGCTTGCCAGACTGCATGGGGATGGAAGAGAGAGGGTCCTTCTCCTGCGCTTGCTCTGGGAACTTGGGGACAGCCAACGACTTAGTTTTGTTTGGTTTTTTTCTCTTCTTTTTCTCTTCCCTCCACCCCCCCCCTCCCTTCCCTTTCTCTTTCTTCCTCATGCCTTGTGTCTCTGCAGACCTCTGGTGAAAAAAAGCGTTCTGGCCACGCAGCCAGCAATGGCTTTGCAGGTCACATCAATCTCCCTGACCTGGTGCAGCAAAGCCACTCGCCGGCGGGCACGCCGACCGAGGCCCTGGGGCGAGTCTCCACGCATGCGCAGGACATGGACTCGGTGCCTGAAGTAGGTGGTGGGGGGGCTCCTCCTTCTCCTTTGCATCGCATTAAACAAGTATTAACCTCTCTGCCCCATGAAGGGGCTTTCCTGCTTTCCTCCCTGGCTTTCTTGGCTCTTCTCTCTCTCTCTCCGTTTCTGGTCCGCGTGGGTGAGTGTAGTGGAAACACGAGGGAATAGCATGGGTGGTTGCTCTCTGGGTCTGTGGCTGATGGTAGAAAGGTATATTAGGTCTCTCAAGCCCACCAGCTGGAATTTTGGTGGTGATGGTTTAAGTACTGCCAACTGATGCAAAAGCCCCAATTTTTTTTTTTTTCACTCTTGGATATAAAAGGAAATTAGGAGAGCCAGTGATGCATTAACTTCACCTGGGCCCAGTTTCCTCCTGTGCAATCTCTGATAATTAACATGACTCAAAAGGTCATCAAAAACCAAAGCCAACAAAATTCTGGATAGTTCTTCAGACTCAAAAAAAATCTGCACAACTCTAAAATCATGTGTTTCGTGTCACGGATAAGTATTTTTCCCTGGAAGGAGTTTTATAGGGACATGATAGAACATTAACGTTGTATAAGGTGTTAAAAGTCTTAGAAAGCACAAGATGTGACTATGAACCAAGGGAATTGTTGTTCCCTGCTTACTGTCCCCAGCTGTGGGAATGAGGCACAGTCCTCTTTTCCCATAAGAAGTCAACCCCTGTGGTGCTAAATAAGCTATTGTATTTAATGTTTTTATTTCATTTTGTGGGTTACACATCAAAAGTTCTGCCGTATTATGTTCTTTCATAGAAATTATGTACTCATAGTGTACTTTTACTAGCAGTATAAAAATAAAAATTGCTTGGAATTGGGCATTGATGAAACGTAAGAACAGATGGTGCCCGACTTGGCCTCAAATTTTTTTCTGTTTCCTCGTTGGTATTAAAAGCAGCAATGAGAGAGTTGATCCTGAAAGTAACACCTTCCACGGTCATCCTGGGACTGCTGAAATGCAGGCTGGGATTGGGTTTAAATTTATTCATTTAGAGAGTATTGACCAAAAAGATCTTTTCCATTTCTAAAACTGCATTTTTAGGGTTGACTGAGCTGGGAGTGGGTGTGAGTGGAAACTTGGGGATTTAGTTCACGGGCTTCCAAGCGACTCATGGTGTTGTGAGCAAAAAGAAAGGAGAGAGCTCAACCTCAGCTTGCAGCTTGCTGCTCTTTGTAAGCCACCATGGAGGTTTAAAAGCAGTGGAACAGGATCTGGAGGAAGATGAATTCTTAATATTTAAATAGCAGACCTGGAAGTTATTAAAATGTCAGCTTCTGTGGAGAATGACTGAATCTGAGCAAGGAAAAATGCATTGAGATGAGGGGTTTCTTCATAATTCATTTGCCGGAAAGCACTTGGCTCTCAGCTGGAAAGCATCCCTGTAAATACTGAAATTTTCTCCTCCTTGAATTGTTAGTGGTTTTGGAAAAGACATCCAGCACAGGGGGAAAAAATGTGCATTTCTTGGATTTGAGAGAAGCACGAAGTAGCTCAAGTCTGTCCTACATGTGCACACAAATGTGGATGAACTGTGTATGTAAATGTGGAATCTGTGCCCGCAGCCTTCCCTGCCGCAGGCTGTCGACTCCTTCCATGGGTCTTGGTTACCGTGTCCTGTTTGGAAATCCATCCTGTTTCTATGGAAACAGCCAGACTGTCAGGGGAGTAGAGTTGGGAGGGAAGCAGGATGAGCAGCGTGGTTTTGGCGTGGATGCCATCCCCAAAAGGCTCAGGAAAGTCACGAGGCACGAGGGTGCTCCTACACCTGATGGGGTTTTGCCCCTAAATCTTTTTGTGGCCCACTGGAGGACAGGTACAAGCCCAGCCCAGTGAGGGTAGGGATGTGCCAGGGCAGTGGTGATGCCATGGCAAATCAGCCTGTGCTCAGTAACTGGGTGATGTGAAAGCTGAGGAGGATTTATTTCATGAAGGGGCAATGTCCCAGGGAGGAAAACATGAGCAGTAGAGCTGCTGCAGAGTGACTTGGGGTTTGCTGCTGTTACAGCTCTAAATGGAGCTCATCCATA
>JAWWLV010000011.1:4242238-4267857 GCA_035041135.1 Platyrinchus mystaceus | reverse complement strand
AAAACATGAGCAGTAGAGCTGCTGCAGAGTGACTTGGGGTTTGCTGCTGTTACAGCTCTAAATGGAGCTCATCCATAAAGCATGTCCTTGGTAAATGCTGGAGTGGGAAGGATAAGCTGCTCAATGGAAGGGAGAAACCACGTCATTTCAACTCCCAAGGCAAGGATTTCCTTTTGCTAGGAAGAAGGTCTTAGCCTCGTTTTCTGCCTTAACAAAGCAATGGTTTTAAAAAGAAAGCAATGTGATGTTGCAGTTTGTTCATCCCCAAATTCCCTCAGCAAAGTATTGGCTTTGACATTCCCCGCAATACCTTCAGGTTGAGGTTTGTTAGCTTAGAAATGGCTCTTTCTGCAGTCCCACCTGAAATGCTGGGCCGTTTAAAACCATGTCAGCTGCCCTGTGCCAAGGTTTCCCATGGTCCCACCACCCTTGGCTGCACGGTGGGAAAAGCAAACACTCACCTGCCTGACATCCCAGAGTGGGTTTTAAGGCAGGTGTGTTGATCCAGACAAGTTATCAGCTGGACTTGATGATCTTAAAGGTCTGTTCCAACGTAAACAATTCTGTGATTCTCGATTAGTTTTTGCCTGTGGTGGCTTTTGCCTCTGGCCCTGCGGTTTCTCCCTAACTGGTTTCATGGCTGTGCTTCTGCCTGCGAGGAGAGAGCAGAGCCAGGCCCTGCTCCTCTTGTTTTCTGTTGCTCACAGACACTCAGAAATCCAATTTAATGTTTTCTCTGATCAGTTAGACAGGTAGGAGATGTTCATAGAGGGCTCAAAAAGGGCACCTCAGGGGCAAACACTGTGTTTGCTAATTAGAAAGTCTTACATGTACACACAGACACAAAATTACTGTTATTTCTGTGCTCTGAGCTCTCTCTTTGCTGTTTATTTTCCAGTACGGTATGGGAAGTAGCACCAAAGCCTCTTTCACCCCGTTTGTGGACACCAGAGTTTATCAGACCTCACCTACTGATGAAGATGAAGATGAGGATGAGGAGTCATCTGCTAGTGGTAGGAGACAATGAGGCCAGTTTGAGAGAGGAGGGTCTTGTGGAGTCTTGGTTGGGAGCCCAAATAACCCCACTGAACCTCTTTCACATTTCCCTCACTCTCGTCCAAACATTGCTCGTGTCTGCATTCTTGCCTTCTCCAGTTTTCATCCAACTTTTCCCCTACCAGTTAAATGCCACCAGAAGGGTCTGAGAGAAAACAGGAAGCAGCAGAAGTCCCCCCCTCCCATCTGCCTGGGCAAACTAATATCTTGTAACACAGTGATGACTCCCCATAAGGAAATAAAACAAGTATTGTCTTTCTATCCCAAAAAAAGAGGGGACAGAACAGTTAACCCATCACCCCCCTCCTTGTGTTTTGCAAGCCCTGTTCAGCAGCGAGCTGCTCAGGCAGGAGCAGGCCAAGCTGAACGAAGCCCGTAAGATCTCGGTGGTGAACGTCAACCCCACCAACATCCGTCCCCACAGCGACACCCCGGAGATCCGGAAGTACAAGAAGCGCTTCAACTCGGAGATACTCTGTGCTGCTTTGTGGGGTAAGCCCTGAGCACGCCGTGCCCTCGGCAGAGCTCCCCGGAGCCTGTGCCTGGTGGGGAAGTGGGAATGTGTCACCACAGAGCCGAGGCCCTGCCTCTGGTTGGCCCTTCCCGGTCCCGGGCAAGGCTCATGTTCCTGAGTCCCTGTGTTGTAAACCCTTTCCTGTTCTTGGGAAGATCCCAGCCTTAGCTGGGTCGGTCACACTCATGGGGCAGCAGAGATGAACTCAGGGTGCCGTCCTTGGGAGCAGCTGCAGCTCCTGGTGCCCATTGCCTGCCCTCTCCTCCTCAGGTGTGAATCTGCTGGTGGGCACAGAAAATGGCCTGATGCTGCTGGACCGAAGTGGGCAAGGGAAGGTCTACAACCTCATCAACAGACGGCGATTCCAGCAGATGGACGTGCTCGAGGGCCTCAACGTCCTCGTGACGATATCAGGTGCTCCTCTCCCCTGCTCAGCCCTGAGCGGTCCCAACTCAGACAAAACCTGCCCACCAGTGTCTGAGGGAAGCTCACAAGGGACCTGGAGGTGGTTTATTCCAGAATCAAATGAGTTGAATGGGGGGAGGACCAAACCCCAGGATGATGCTGAGAATGAGTCCTGAGGACTTGTGGAAACCCGTGAGCAGTACAGAGCCCTGGGTTTATGGTTTGGGTCCTGTCTCTCCAGGCTCGGTGTGAGCTGTGTCCTGTCCCTGTAGCAGGGGCTCTGCAGTCACATGGAGGTTTGCAGCTGGATCACAGCCATCCAAGAGCAGGCAGACATGCAGAAATTTGGCAGCCCCTCAGCACTGCAGAGCCCAGCTCTGGGCTTGTTGGCAAGCAGTGGTGCCTGTCACAGGCCAAGGAGTTCATGTCTCAGCTCCAGGGTGGAATTAATGCTGTATCAAGGAGAGAAAAGGAAAGAAACCAGGTAGCTGAGTGGTTGGATGAGCCTTGAGCTGTAAGAGAGCTGGGGTCAGCACCCTGCTGTGCCCCACCATCTCACTGTGAACACTGATCTATAGGAAAAGGAACATTTCCAGCCTGCGGGAAGCAAAAGCCTGGCTTTTCCAGTGTCCGCCTGCAGTCTGGGAGACAGAGGTCTGGGCTTTGCTTTCCATGTGTTTCTTCCCAAAAAAACCCTAATGCAACAGCTAAATAACTATTTTCAACTTCATCACAAAAAAAACCTTGAATTTTATCATCTTGTGAGTGAAAATAAACACTGAAACCTCAAGATTCCCCCTGCACACGGGCTCTGCTCTGACAGGGACGTTTCCTTTGCCAACAGGAAAGAAGAACAAGCTGCGTGTGTATTACCTGTCCTGGCTGAGAAACAGGATTTTACACAATGACCCTGAGGTGGAGAAGAAGCAGGGCTGGATCACAGTTGGGGACCTGGAAGGATGCATCCACTACAAAGTTGGTGAGTGGCCTCTCTGGAAATAAATGTCTGAAGAGATGTATTTTTATTCTCTAGTTTTGGGTCTGACTGGACAATTTTATCTTGAAAGGATGAGTAGACCATAGCCACAGATAAATTTGAAATTCATCTGACTGTATTAGGTGGACACTTTACTTAATGAGAACCAACAGAGAGATGGCCTGAGAAGCAATTCCTGGAGATGAGTTGTTCAGTCTTTTTGGAAAGAAAGTGAATGTTTTTAAAATTGGTTTTATTTTTATTTTAGTGAAATATGAAAGGATCAAGTTCTTGGTGATTGCCTTAAAGAACGCTGTAGAGATCTATGCCTGGGCTCCAAAACCATATCACAAGTTTATGGCATTTAAGGTATGTCTGTCCTTTAACCAGAATACACTCAGTGATTGTAAATCCATAAGATTTCTGTATGCTGCAGAGCAGCAAAGCCTCTTGCTTATGTAGCTGAGCTCCTCAGGATGCCTGGCAGGCATGAGGGACGGGATCCATGCTGGCTGAAGAGATTGGATACGTTCTGATTATGGCCAACAATGAAGTGTTAATATTAGCTTATGCTGGCAGGCTTCACTTGAGGGGTTTGCAGAAAGCTGATCAAATGCATATGAGTAAAATTGAGTTGGAGATTTTGATGGGTGTTTTTGGTGGGGTTTTTTTGTGGATTTTTTAGGTTTTTGTTTTTAACCTCTGACAATTTTTCACATACAGGACAAAAATAGGTTGGCATGATTTTCCATTTTTATTTTACAAGGTCCTCTCTTCTTCTGCAATGTGGATTCTGTTCCAAGACATAAAGTTTGGGAGAATGACCCACTCTTTCTCTCTCTTTTTTTCTCCCTTTTCCTCGGTTTCCTCAGTGAAACCTTTCTCCTCTACAACCTGCCAGTGGGTATTTTGTACTTAGTCCTTCAGAGCACTTTTCATCCTAAGCTCTGTGCAAAGTCACAAGAGGCAATGCCTTGTGGACATGTTCATGCTGAGTAATCTCATTTTGCATCCTTCCAACACAAATGGGCTTATTCAGTATTAGGTCACATTTGCTTTTTCTGAACAAAAGCCAGAATAAATGGGCTCAGTGACATGGAGAGCTCAGCAGCATCAGAATGGCCTGGGATCCAGCCTCTGTGGGCTCTGAGGACGCTGGCTGGTGCTCCTGGTGCTGCTTCTGCAGCCTAGGGGGATGAACATCCCTTCTTTGCCTTGTAGGCAGGGATCTTTTGGGAGAGAGGGAAATACCACCCACAGATTTTCCCTGTCAGGAGTCAAAGTGGTCCTTGCACAGAGAGCCAGGAGCTCTTCGCTCTCTCTGGGGGTGTTTCACCCTCCTGCTGAGCACCTAAGTCCTGGAGAGATGCTCTGCCCTGGATCAATCTGTGGCTGGGAGCGGATCCCAGCCTGCATCCAGCAGGTTAGATCGAGCAGAGAAAAGTAGATGTTTGCTAAACTGACTCATTTCAGCAGCCCAAACCAGAGTGGTGATCCCTGCCAGGAGGGGAAGTGGGTGGTCACTGATCTCTGCTGACTGAACACACACTCAAGTAAAATTGAACAGTTGCTTTCCTTTAGAGACCAAATCCTTGTGCTGGCCTTGGGCTCCCGTGGGAAGGAGCTGTGCTTGGCAAGGGTGAGCACTCATCTGCTGGGATGGCTGGAGTGAGTGGATAATACCCTCTGAGGCATCTGACATAGGAACAGAGAGGCAGGAATATAAATAACCACATATTTAGCAGGAGACACAGTCAAACAAACACGATTTGGAAACTGCATCAGGCTGCTGCTGCGGGGATTGATGGGTTTTCTGTGATACTCACATAAGGGATTATAAAAGTCTTTTGCAGATCTCCAGCACAAGCCATTGCTCGTGGATCTCACTGTAGAAGAGGGTCAGAGGCTCAAGGTTATCTTCGGATCACACACTGGTTTCCATGTGATTGATGTGGATTCTGGGAACTCCTATGATATCTATATACCATCTCACGTGAGTACACGAGGGAGTGCTGCTGCATGAGTAATGTGGGTCACCTGCAAGGTTTGGAGAGGCTCTTGGTGGCTCAGAAATGGTGACCAGTGATGGGTGTGAGATCCTCCAGTGCTGTCCTCAGTGATACTGACTGAAAGAGGACTTGGAGCTGTCCCATACTTCATGTTCATTATTTGCACAGGCTATTTCTGTCCTCATTCCCAAGCAGTCAGGTTTAAGGTTGCCATTTCTCACAGAAAGGAGAATCTATACACTGCATGGAGAAATAATGGAGCTCTCTGTAGGATTTTCTTGTTGGCCTATTTAAGCTGTATCCATGCTGTTGGCCCAGGATTGACTGGTGTAGGAGAAACTGTGTCACTAAAGAAATCCAGGAACTGCTGAATCTGATCCAAGCATCAGATCCTCCTCTGTGAGATCTGGCAAGAGCATAGGGAGAAATAGCAGGGTAGTTTGGGATGGTTTTGTGTTGTCTTAGCTATGGAAGGGCAAACATGGGTGGAAAGTCACTGTAGCTGCCCTTGAGAGACTGATTGCTAAAAAATAGGAATATTTCCTCCCTAGGGCTGCCTGTAAAATTCTGGGTTTATTTACCTTGATTTGAACAGGAGATGGATTCATTGACTCAGTCACTTATTTGTGTTCCAGCCAAGTGTCAGCCATCAGTCTTGGGGGCGTATATGTTGTGATCTGTCTGTAATTACTAAACCTGTTTATCCTTGCAATGTCAGACAGCTCTGATGGTAGGGTAAACATGACAGCTTATTCCCCTTCAAGCTTATCTCTGAAAGCCAGTGCCTGTTTGGTGAATGGAGGGAGGGCTTTGTTCTCAAGTTGGTTTGGGCTTTTTTTTTCCCCTAAGGCTCTGCTCCCTTCCCCCTCCCCCTTTTCTCCATTCAATGTAATTCTGACTTTCAGGGTTTATTTTGCCTGCAGATTCAGGGCAATATTACTCCTCACGCCATTGTCATCCTGCCTAAAACAGACGGGATGGAGATGCTCGTGTGCTACGAGGACGAAGGTGTCTATGTGAACACCTACGGACGGATAACTAAAGATGTGGTGCTCCAGTGGGGAGAAATGCCTACTTCTGTGGGTAGGTCAACCCTTCCTCTTCACCTGCTTAAAATACAAGTGACAAGTAAGATGAGGAGTTGAGAATGCTGAGATGGAGTCATTTGGGCTTTTGCTTATCAAAGGAGATTTCTCTCTGCCAGCTGTGAGATGCAGTTGTTTTATTTCTACAATTTGATCCTCCATAATAAAAGCAAGGGACTCCTTGAAGATTTGAGCTCTGGTTTGGCTTGAGTATGAGATTATAGGATAATACAGGCCATTGCACTGGTGGGATACTGTGTTGAGTGGAAGAGGGTTTGGATGTGGAGCTGGGAGCACTTGGGTTGCTCTTTTGGCTCTGCTGTTGCTCAGCTCCACAGCCCACAGAGGCAAACCACTGCCCAGCTCCTCGTTGCCCGAAATCGGAAGAAGTGATGCTTCTTCTGTTTAAATTGCTCAGCAGTTTCTGGGTGAAAAGTGCCCTGAGAAGGCTGCTGTCCCTCTGGGCACCCACCCGGCCATCAGAGCTCTGCCGTTGATCCACACAAGCTTTGAGTAACAGCTCATGAGAGCTTTTCTGCCCGTTGCGTAATATTTAACTCAACACAGGTTGTAACACCTGCCAAACGCTTCCTTTTGACAGCCTACATTCATTCCAATCAAATAATGGGCTGGGGAGAGAAAGCTATTGAGATCCGGTCAGTGGAGACAGGACATTTGGATGGAGTGTTTATGCACAAGCGAGCTCAAAGGTTAAAGTTTCTATGTGAAAGAAATGATAAGGTAAGTCCACTTCAAAGCTTGTATCCGTGCTTTAAGCTGCAGGGTGCTTTTAGACTTTAAATCCCATTTATCTTGAGGTTAATAATTAATCTGAAGGTCCTGTTTAATAAGCAGTGCCCATAAACCTACTCCCAATTTATTTTCTCCAGTGGATGGAGACCTTGGCCTGCAAAATCTCTTCCTCCTCTAACTGAGATCTGCATTCCCTTGGCTTGACTTTCTCCCAGTTCTTTCATCTGAACATTAAACTGAGGCTGCCAAGTAAACTCTAAAAGTTGAGGAATGGCAGCAGTGAGGGTGTGTAAGTGACCCTGATTTGAACTCTGATGCGGAAACATTTTGACGCATCTTGAGTTATTTTCTCCATGGAGCCTCATGTTTTTCTGTGGACAGCACTGATAAATACTGCTCTGGAGGGTCACCAGAGTTGCATGGTTGTCATGTAGATGACCCTTGCCATGGTGTTGCAAAGGGGACATGAGGAGAAATTGCTGGAGGAAAAGGCATATTTGCATGGAAGAGGTGGTTGAATGCCAAGGTCTGTTTCTGCTGGTGGTGCTTCCTCATCTTACAGGGTTTCACCGAGATAAATCAGGATCATGCAGCAGGGAGATCTTTCATAATGAACATGGTCACGAAAGCAGTGAAAAAACCAATTGCTCTGTCCTCAGAGCAGGGTTTAATAATGTGCAGTAAATTAGGTTTGAGGCCACAAACAGCTGCTCATTATTTGAGCACTGCCCTACCTGTGGCATGGAGTTACACTGGAACTCTGCAAGAAAATGTATCCTAACCTTGCAGCTGAGCATGTCAAGCTGCTCAAGAAGCTGAATTTAAGTTTAATTAAAGTGTAATTTAATTCTAAGAAATCTAGAAAAAAACCCACCTGGGTCTTTCTAAAATACTGGAACCAGCTGATCACTGATGGGTTTGAATTACTAAGCCCAGATGTTTGTCTTTCTGGAGAACTGGTTAAACTGGTAAGATTAAGTAATTTTTAGTTTTAAAAAAGACAGAGGCTTCAGATTGTCCCCTTCAGTATTTGCAAATTATAGCTTCTTATTTTTTAAGACTTCCCTTGGGATCAAATGTTGGTGGATCCTGGCAGAAGCACCAAAACCCATGTTCTCCATACAGAGTCTTGATATGCTTCTGTGCCTTGAACATATTGAAGGGAAGTCATTTTCCTGAGCTTTACTTTCAGGAACAGCTGAAATACCAGGACTGACTTTTCTGAAAAAAAACATTTCAAACCGAGGCAGGTGTTGACCCAAATGGTGAACGTTTAGCAGGATCCAGACCAGTTTTATTAATTTTGCATAATAAATGGTGCTGTGACAGTAAAACGGGATGAACTTGGTATTTTTAAGGCGTTCTAAACTTTGCTCTTTTTGGTAGTTAAAAGAGAGGGAGGTTTAATTACTGCATTTACTAAGGTGGTTCAGTTTGATCCCAGTCTGCATGGATTAGCTCCAGCCCCTCAATTCCATGGACACTGGAGAACCAGGCAATGGGTCTGTGTAAAATTTGTGCTGTGAACTGGAGAAAAGGAGCAGGGAGGGGAGTTTAGGCAGAGGAAACCAATTGTGTGGGGCAGCTCCTGCTTTCCTTACTGACTAAGTCAACAGACTTTTAAATAATAATCATAATTTTTTCCCTTCCAAACAGGTATTTTTTGCATCGGTGAGATCCGGAGGAAGCAGCCAAGTGTTTTTCATGACCCTCAACAGAAACTCCATGATGAACTGGTAACAGAGGAGCACTTGGCACTCACCACCATGGCATTATTTCTAATTTAAAGGACATTAAACACGTGGACTAACACTGTAGAGGCAGGTGTGGAGGGCGCCGAGGAACCGCCCTTCCCACACTCCCCCGGCACCGCCAGCCCCGGGGCAGGGACTGCGGCCAGGGATGGACTTTCACGCTTGGACCACCCGAGGTCTCCTGATTACGCTGTGTTATAGTGGGTTATGAGTTTTCCTTTATTTTGTTTTATTTTATTTTTTAGTTTTACTTTTTCTTTGTCCCCTACTTTGTAAGAACGGGGAGAGAAAACAGTGTCAAAAAGTCTGTTTTTAATTCTGTCTGCCTGCTAGCATCAAATATATAGTATGTTGTAAAGTTACCAATTAAATCTGGTGAGAGACAGCACAATAAATGTACCTTTTATCTTTGTGATGAAGGCCATAACCATATAGCTGGGTAATTTTAGAAATCTTTTGCCTTCACCAACATTTACATGTTGCTTTTGGCAGCAACGGCTTAACGGATTTTTAAAGAAGAGAAAAAGTAATAGGTTTTTTTCCCCTCTTTTGGGAAATGGATTTTAAATGGCTAAACTACTAGCCTTAGACTAATAAAAATCAGCTACCATTTTTGTCAAGTCTGTCAATCCATATTTCTATATGGATCTTCACATAATGGTGTGTCTTGATAGGGACAGAGGTGCCATTTCTTGTTGCTCCGGAGGTGCCCTCCCGCCCCGGGGCTTGGCCGCGGGCGCCGGGACGGGGGATCGGAGGAGGAGAGGGCGGCGGAGCGGCCGGAGGAGCCCCGTGCTCTCCCCCGAGGTGGGATTTGTGGCCGCCGATGGCTCCCGGGATGCCGAAGCCGGCGCGAGCTGTGGGCGCTCGTGCCCCTGAGCCCCGAGCTGGGCGCCGGCGCGCAGGAGCAGCCGGCACAGGGGTGGGGACCACGAAACAAGCTGCCCGTCCCCCCACATTGCTGGATTGGGCTTGTAAAGAGCTTAAAAAAAATATATATATGTGTGGTTTCTTCGGCCAAGGGTCTGAATCTACTTGTTTTCCACCCCCTCCACTCCCTAGGAATTACCCAACATACAGTGAAAGACGACATCTGTGCCGAACCGTGTGTGTGTGTTTAGTTCAGGTTGAATCGTGTCCTTATAAACTCTGCTCACTTGATTTCCGTTTTCGGTGCGTATCTGGGGTTTTCTTTCTCAGTAGCTGCAAGCATGGCCGCCTGTGGTGTTGGGATGTCGCATAACAAGGTCTGTGTTGCTGGTTTTAACCTACCTCGTTTCGGTTGGGGTTTGTTTTTTGGTTTGGTTTCGTTTGTTTTTTTTTTTCTGTTCCGCTGTCGATCACAGCGCTGTTACCTCCAGCGACATATAGAGAGCTTAACTGGCAATCTTGGTGTACTCAGTAACGATGGCTTTATTAAAAAATGATTAAATCAACAGGACTTGGTCAAACTTGAATCTTTATCGAGGGTGAGAGGCGGGGATGGGATGGGATGGGATGGGCCACCCTCGCCCGAAGCATCCCGTGGGAAGGGTGTCACGGTTTGGTACTGCAGGGATTGCTGGCAGTGGGACTTGCAGCAGGATATGGAGTCCAGGGGAGCACAGGTGAGATGTGCTTTGTGGATGCCTTCTTCATGCACCCTCCTGCTGGGTCAGAGCAGCCTGCAGAGTGTAGGGATGGCCATAGGACCACAATACTGGTGTTCAAACCCCATGCAAGTCCCATCACAGACACTGATTGCCACCAGCTCTTTATATTTTCATTGTGGTTAAAATATAAACAGATAAAGCCCAGAGCTTTTATTATGTTGCAAACTGACAACTAGTTTTGGGGTTTTTTTTGGTCTCTCTTCAAGCAACTAATACACAACCTTGGATGATTATTTTTTTATTGTAGGGGTTTGGGTACAATGATGAAATAGAAGGAAATCATTGTGTTTAAACATAAGGTAGTTTGTGAATGTATTTTTTTAAACCTTAGAATAATTTGAAACAAAAAAATCAGAAGAAACCAGTATTACCACAGTGTTGTCTATGGTGTGTGTGTATGGAGATACCACAGAGCAAACCAACCACAATAAAACACAAAAAACTTCACCATTAAACCATGCCTTTTATATTTGGGTAAATAAAACCTGGGGTGTTGGAGGACATGGAGGTAAAGGGGATTTTCAGGGTTCCCAGTCACGATGTTCTTTGCCTGGAGAGTCTCAGGAGAGCAGCATTCTGGACCAGGATGAGTGCAGGGAGATGGGACATGTGCCCTGTGCTGCTGCCCAGCACTCAGCAGTGGCCAAGGAATGTCTTGACGGAGCATTACCACCTGAAAACTTCTGCTCTTCTACAAAATCAACCCATGATTACTATAATGACCTGCTTTCTCCTCCAGATATTTCTAGCTTTGATTTTCTTGTCTTTTGCTGTAAGTAAAATGCACTTGTGCTTGATCATTGCTCTCAGAAACTACTTAGTGTTTAAAGAAATAAAACCTGGGGCTCCTTTTGGAACCCTGTTTCTGGGAGTTTTTACCCAGGAAAGGAAATTTATTTGTTCAGCTGAGCAGTGCTGCAGGAGAAAAAAGCAGTAATGTCTGTGCATGGAGGAGTCACCTGAGCCTGTTGCAGATTCAGTTATTTACAAAGTTGCTGTGAAATGTTGCACGAACTTCAGGGACGAGTCCTGGCAAATGGAAGAAAAGCTTCGAGAGCTGACACGAGGCTGTGTGAGGCCCCTGGTGACCCCCAGCACCCCAGGGAGGTGCTGGGTACCAATCCCAGGTGAAGGATGCTCAGAGGTAAGGCTGTAGCAGCTTCTTGTGGGAACTGAATGTTTTCAAACCTGTTTCAGAATTATTATCAAATGGGGTTTTTCTGGTTGCAAGATGGTTTAGAGGTTGATAGTATGTATTTTGTGACATCTTTGTGACAGAAGGGGGATGCTCAGGGTGACCCTGGCCCCAGAGCTGGGCTGGTTGCTGGAAATGGTTGACGTAGTTGTGCTGCAGTTCCTTGTCTCAACGTGAGCCCATGTAAGGTCCTTTCCTGCTCAGGCAACGATTTGATGCTGCATAACTGGGGCATAACAGTGTGAGCATCGTGTCGGCTGGCAGTGACTGAACCTGCCTGTTCCTCCATTCCATACCCTGCCTGTGTCCAGGATAAGCCACCCACCAGGGCACAGCTCCTCAGAGGAGATCCAGCAGAGATGTTCTCAGCAGTAAGGATGTGGTTCCAGGTGTAGGTTGCCTGTCACAACCACCACTGCCCTGCGGTATCCGTGTGCTGCCCTGTGTTCCCTGCAGAGCTGCCACTTCCCACCCAGGCTGTCGTGACCTGCTGCAGAACAGCTTTGCTGGGTTTGCTTCCCGGTTTTTCTATTCTGGGAGATGTTGCACCACCCAGAGCTGGGGGGTGGGAAAAGGGCCCGTTAACCTCCCCTGTTTTAATGCCACCTGATTTTGCTGGGAGGGTACAAGGCCACCACTCCAGTATCTTTACAGCAGTGCTGTAAATGCACCAAATTCTCTCTCCTAAATGTGTTTTATCAGTCTGAAGCCACCATTCCGTGAGTGGCCCCAGCACCAGTGCCTGCCCTGGATGCTGTGCTTAAAGAGAGGAAAAATGGATGTGTATGATCTTTCTGTGCCAGGTGATGTGCTGCATCAGTCTGCTCTTACCTGGTGAGACAGAGATTTATGGACCCAATCTTCCTTTTTTTCTCTCTGTTTTGTTTCATTTAATGGCATATTTTATTTTTTTTTTACATTCAAGCTACCTCTGAGTGACCCAAAGGCAGTAAAATAGGTGTGCAAATCACCCCGGCCATGGAGAAAGCCTCACTGTCCTGGAATCTTTAAATTCCTTCCACTGAGGTGACAAGCATGTTCAGCTGCTCAAAAGCAAAGCCCAACCATAAACTTTAGCCCATTGCTTTTATCACAGAGCATTAGATTATCAGCAACACCAATTACAGTGGACATAACACAGAGTAGGCAATAAGCTGGCAATTCTGCCTAACCAACATTATACACAGTTCTTACACTTTATTATTTAAGTAAAGCATGAGCAATAATGCAGACACTGTTGTTTTCCAATCACTTAACCACTGCCTGGCCAGGCTCACCAGTTGTAGGACAGGTTGGTGTGCTCTGAGCTGTGCTGTGCTGCTCTCTGCACCCTCGAGGCTCAACCTGTGTGGTCACAGCTGACCTTGTGACCTTGTGTGGTCACAACCGGCTGTCAGACATGCAAGAGATTTGCTGGGCTGGTCATTCATCCTGGTGGAGCCTGGCTCGGTGCTCTATCCTGTAGGAATGTTGTTCTTCTGTTTTCCAAGCTATCAGCCATCCCCTTTGGGAAGTGACCACCGTGGGAGGTATATTTACACATGGCCCTTTTCCACCTGTGAGCCTCAGGAGGAGCCTCGAGCTAATTGGCACATGCACATCCAGCCCAGGGTCTGGAGTCCTGGTGCCACTGAGAGCTAAATATGTGCTTGAATTGCCCAGAGCCAGACTGGAATAGTGTGTCACAGCCCAGCTGGCATCAGCTCACAGGGAGAGGTGGCACCGGCTCAGAGCACCCAGCCTGGCAGGAAGCGTAAGAGGGGGTGGGAAAACCCCGGGATAACTTCATTCCTTTTGCCAGCAGATCTGGTCAAGGGATACATGTGGCTGTGGGGCTTCCAGCCTTTGGCATCCAAAGTTTCCATGGAAGTTGCCAGGCCACTCCTGGGGAGGTGACTGATGCTCATCCACACCATCCCACCACTGCCCCTGCTGCTCCACACCCTCCCCTGGGAAGTGGAATTACAGGAGGCTTCAGCTGTGGAAGCAGCAGCAGGGAAGACACGGAAAGGCCACCCTGCTGTCTCATATCAGTATGTGGATGGCCTTTCACCCCTCTAACTTTGGTAGGCTGGGAAGAGTAGGGGGGGAAGTAATACCCTCTCTTGGCCAGGCACCTGGTTTGGGATCCCAAACATGTACGTGGGGATCCTGGAGGGGAACATCAGTCCTGGCCAGGGATTTCACAGTTCCCAAGGGTTTCCGTTTGGAATCTTGGGTCAGGGCTCTTTTGTTTTCTGATTCAAGCTTGTTAAAAAGCCTGTTAATTGTCAAATCCTGACAGCCCCTTTGTGGAGGCATTTAGCTGCAGTGCAAAGAAATGGTGCTTGTAAATGCCTGGGTATCCACACACAGCAAGCAAACAAACACCATGGACAAAGATCTCAGCTGGAAGGACAAATATTGGGGAAAACTAAAAAGCTCAGCCTCAGGCCCTTCCCTTTACAGCTCTGCCAGCACAATGGGGGAATGCAGGTGCTGTGGCTGGAATCAACACCTGCTTAATGCAATGAACTTTTCTCCTCCAGTTAAAGTTTTACTTTACTGGAGGAGCCCAGTGCAAAGATTAGTGGTCTTACACTCATTTTTGTTTTTTTATCTCTTGCTCTTCCTCTGTAGAAAGTACATTTTGTGCCTGTGTGAAGCCTGGATGGCTGACAGCATCATCCAGTCAGTCGCTGTAACTTGGCTGCTGGACCCATCAGGGGCTGGTCTGGAAGGTAATGGCTTTAATCAGCATTAATCACCTCCAGTCTGACTCAGACTTTGGCACGTCCCTACAGATGCCACCGTCCACCCAGCCCTGCAGCTCCTCTCGCTGACCATGTCAAGGACAGCACAGCCTGAGCTGGAGCAAGACCAGCTCAGACCAGCTTGTGCAGATGTGCAAAGTTCATGAAAACCAGGCCAAAGACATTTGGCAGCAGCAGGAGTATTTGCAGCATCGGCCATAGTTCACAGAACCAGCGATATTTGACAGCGCAGAGATCAGCTGGTGGTGCTGAAAGGCTCTGTGTTCACGATGTTGTGGAGTTTTTTAATGAAAACCTCTGTTATTGTAATATTCTGGGCAATTTGGCTATGTTATATCTTCACATGCACATACAGATCTCTGACCGCTCAGGCTGCATGTACAGGTGTGTACTGGCACTACAGCTGGGTGCTGAGGGCTCTGTGCATGCAGGTGTCTACGTATGGATGCACAGAGAGGCCTCTGTACATCTGTGTTTATATATGTTTGGCTGTGTATGTGACACACACACATAAATATATTTTAAAGCAGGTGCTAAGTGCCATCTAAATAAAACACTTAGTCATTTTCTATCTGCTTTGCTAACATATGCTGGAGAGGTTTCTTCTCCCTAACTCAGAAAGAGGTCTGTGATGTGGCACATACACCAGCACAGAAGCCGAGGAAAGTGTTGAGCATCTCGAAACAGGCTGTAGCGTGTTCCCGAGTCCCTGGCATGTCACATTCCTGGCTGTAAAACCAAGGGACAGCCCCAAACCAGCCCTGCAGCTGGATCATTTGAATTTTCCAGGTCCACTCCATGCCTTTGTGGGTCTCCTGTTGTTTCGTGCGTGTCCCCGGACACAGAGATTGGTGGTGGCTGCTCTGAGCCGAGCAGTGGCCAAGTAACACATGGAAGGCTTGGGTTTCTCATTAACTCCAGAGCTCATATAGTCCCATCTCTCAGAGCATCAGCCAGTTTTCCTGCCTCCCTCCCAGCCTGGCTGTCCCTCCTTCCCTGCCCAAGCCCTCACCTCGCTCCACAGCCCAGGACAGGGACCATTCCTGGGACAACAGTGGATGGAAGAGAAAAGCAAAATGCAGACGGAGAAGGTAACCATGGCTCACTGTTATTTTTGCACTGGGATTTCTGCAGGAGCCCAGCACTGAGAAATTCCATGCCAAGACCAAAACCAACCAAAAAAAATCCCCTCCCTTAATTAATTGCTCTCTGATGTCTGCGCACTGAGCACAGAGGCAAAGGGGTTAAGGGGTTGGTTTTTATTTTTAAGAGCTCTGTTGGCTCATTGGATAACTTTAACTGGGATGGAAGGAAACAATGCTTGAAACAGCACTGGTGAAAACCACCATTTTGGTGATTTTTTTTTCCCAGTTGTGCTCCAGGGGTGGCGGATAAGAATGGGGATGGGACAGGGCACGCTGCTGGGCATCCACAGGAGCTGCTGTACCAGGCAGAGCTCTGGCTCCTGCGAGCTCCAGGGCCAGGATGGGCGGTGCAGCAGGGAGAGCTGGACTGCTTATTGTGGGGCAACAGCACTCTGCTCTGGGGGCCTTGGTCTTGCCTGTCCCCAGGGTCTTTCCTTCTCTGAAGCAGCCAGACCACCTGTGCTGCTGCTGCATCATCCCTGGATGCTGCTGTCGGGGCCAGCTGGTTACCAGAGTCCCCTGGGACAGGGATGGGGTGCAGCCCCCCAGGTTTGGGCAGGGTTAGGACAGCAGGGTGAGGCTGTTCTCTGCTTCCTCCCCCAGCACCTCACGGGAACGCTAGTCCTCTCTGTCTTCACTGCGGTGTTGGGCTTCTTCCAGTATGGCTACAGCCTGGGTGTCATTAATGCCCCCCAGAAGGTAAGCTGAGCCCTCCAGGCCATGCACAGCCAAGGGATGAGGGCTTCAGGGCAGGCAGGACCCGTCTGTCCCTTGCAGAAGCCCTCAGGAGGGCCCTGTCCCTTTCCTGGGTGCTTTCTCCCACAGCACAAAGGCAGCGGGGTGAGAACACGGCCAGGACCCCCCTCTGCCACTTCCCCAGGGAAAGGAGCAGTGCTCTGCAGTCATGGAGCCATCCCCACTGCAGCACAGTCCCTGTGGCCAGGCCGAGGGACTGCACTCTCTGCTGGTGCTGACACCACGCTCACCTCGGCCCAGGGAGGGGGGATGCTCTGTGCCTGCCCTTGCAGCCCCTCCTGCTGGTCCCTGGGTGTTGGGGAGGTGGAGGGGACCCCGAGATTTCACCCCTGCAGACCCTGCGATGAAAATATTTTCCTGGGGCAGAAAAACACCCGAGCAGGGGTTTGGGGTGGTTATAGATTTGAGCTGATGGGGTTTTCCCTCTTTGCCTGTCACAGGTGATAGAAGCGCACTATGGGCGCGTGCTGGGCATCATCCCCCTGGATGGACACGGCACCAACACCTCCGGGGAGGATGGCACAGACCCCCAGGCTGGCACGGAGGGCACACTCGCACCTCTGGCTGACACCAGCGAGGACCTGGCCACCTCCCCACACATCCTCACCATGTACTGGTCCCTCTCTGTCTCCGTGTTTGCCATCGGTGGCATGGTCTCCTCCTTCACCGTGGGCTGGATCGGCGACCGGCTCGGCAGGTGAGAACCCCGTGTGTGCTCTGACTCTGTGCTACAGCCCAAGGCTTTCTGCTCCCTCCTTGTAGAAATACAATTTCTATTATTTTCCCCAATTTAGGGGAAAAAAAGGGGAAAAAAACCACCCTCCAACTTCCAAAATACTGTTCCAACCATCACAGAGGTTGGGCTTATTAAAATCCTCAATTATAAATCAGGTGTTTTATTGCAACTTTAGCACTTCAGACAGCAGCTGATGAGCAGCCTTGATTAACTTCTGAATTCCCCCTTTTCTTTCCATGGCAAATGGGAGAGAAGGGCATCTGAACAGCGTTTGCACAGGATGTAAAATGTAATTTATACTATAATTTTAACTACTCTGATTGCACCCAGGTGCTATACTTTGCAGTGCCTACGATCATTATTTTTTCCCTCTGTAGTGCTGATTGTGTCCCTTAATAGCTCCGCTTGCACGTTGCGACGGCTGCCTTGGCCGAGCGAGGTGCTGGAAGGAGCCGTGGTGCTGCTGCCTTGCAGGGTGAAAGCCATGCTGGTGGTGAACGTCCTCTCCATCGCTGGGAACCTCCTCATGGGGCTGGCGAAGTTTGGGCCGTCTCACATCCTCATCATCGCCGGGAGAGCAGTCACGGGGCTGTACTGCGGTGAGTCCAGCCTGGGTCAGGCAGATGCCGGCTGCTCCAGGGCTGCAGTTCAGAGTTTCCTGTATTTTTTAATATTTTTTTAGTTCAGAAGGAGTTTCACGGGTGGGAGTTTCCTTCTTCTTCCTCTGTCTGTCCTTCTCGATCCAGGATCTTTCCCAGAAGTATTTGGGTTGGCTCTGTCACAAAACTGGTTTGTTTTACACATGCTAGAAAGGAGCAAGCTCCTCTCTATCTCAAGGCTGGATCTTGCTGGTGGCTCCTGTAACAGCACATCATTAGCCAGGCTGGTAAACAGGTTCCCTAGACAGCAGTGCTGTCTAGCAGAGAGCACAGGAGCACTGTACAGGGAGAGGATACAACAGTCAGTGAATAATATGGAATTACATTAGAATTATCTTAGAAATAACAGCTCATTATCACTGTTACTGGTATGCAAACACAATACTCTGCTCTGAGGTTTCAAGGCAAGTTTTAAGCAAGCTGTTTGCCCTGCGATAACTCCTCCCAGTGGACGATCTCTGCTCTGTGCTTTTTACGTGTGTGTTCAAGTATAAAGGCTTCCCAGCTTGGGGCTCTGAATCCGGGGCTATCCCAGCACCTTTCCAAGGTGCAGGTGGTTCCCAACCAGGCACGAGGGGTTTGGTGGGGTGTGGGATGCAGCACATAGGCTCCATTCCTCCTTTCACGTTCGGGGAGTGGTTTCTGCTGGTTTCTCAGCTGTGGTCTAGAGGAGGTGACACCCGTGTGTGCTCCATGCAGGGCTCTCCTCTGGACTCGTGCCCATGTACGTCAGTGAGGTCTCTCCCACGGCCCTTCGAGGAGCGCTGGGGACGCTACACCAGCTCGCCATTGTCACAGGGATCCTCATCAGCCAGGTAAGAAGGAAAGCACACACGTCCAGAGAGAGTGGCTCAGAGATTAGGGAGACCCCAATGATACTCTGGGGTGTCACTCACTGTTCCACCCCAAAACTGAAGGAGTGTGCAAGACAATCTGCTCTAATGGGGTTAAACTCCTGCCTTAAGTCGGAGGTGTCTTAACAAAGACAACGTCTCAAGAAATAAAAATGCTTCTGAAAACAATTTCTCCCCTCCCTGAGGAAGTATTTTCAGCATCTCATCAGCATCAGGCTGGATCCTGAGCAAGACCCTTGATAATCAGGTTCTCAAAAATGGCTTCACCAGAGAAGCAAGAAGCCCAAAGTCCCAGTCAGCTTTTCCCTACCATTGCAGGAGTTCCAGCTATGCAACAGGTGGGCACATAAATGTACCAAGAACAAACACATCCAGAAAAAGAACTGGTATTTGCTTCTAGTTTACTTCCAGGTTGCACTTCAAAATGCCAAAGTGATCGATCACTTTCTTTCCTTAGGGTGCAAAACTATCCATTCAAACATGCCTCAATTATTCCAGGTCCTTGGACTAGACTTTCTCCTGGGCAACGATGAGATGTGGCCCCTGCTCCTCGGTCTGTCTGGCGTGGCTGCCCTGCTGCAGTTCTTCCTGCTCTTGATGTGCCCTGAGAGCCCCCGATACCTTTACATCAAGCTGGGGAAGGTGGAGGAAGCTAAAAGAAGTAAGACACATTCTGGGCTTGTCTAGAATTGTTTTTATACTGTACATAGCATTAAACACAGAAGGAAAAGGCTGAGGATTCACATATACCTGTGTGGTTGCTCCATTCCACCCTCTGAGTTGATGAGGTACAAATCAGATCTGGACCAAAAACTGTTGAGATGTTTGCATGGGACTAAGGAGCTTTGCTGAGAGATGAGGCTTGAGCATAATGTCTCAGGGCTGTTGCAGGATTGATTTGCTGCTTCCCCTGGCCAAGCAGACACATTTTGGATCCTTGATGTGCCATAGGAAGCCTCAGAGCAAGAGGACATGGCTGTCCATGTGGTTGGCCTGCCCCGAGTTTTACCTAGAGAGATTCTTGTCCTTACTCTGTGCCTTACCTGCAGATTAAATGTCAGTCTTTCTTTTTTCTTCATAAGATTTGAAAAGGCTTAGAGGAAACTGTGACCCGATGAGAGAGATTGCAGAGATGGAAAAAGAAAAGCAAGAAGCTGCTAGTGAAAAGAAAGTCTCCATAAGACAGCTTTTCACCTCTTCCAAGTACAGGCAGGCTGTCATCGTGGCACTGATGGTGCAAATATCCCAGCAGTTCTCGGGAATCAACGCGGTGAGTCTCCCCAAAATGTCTGTCTTCAAAGAAATCCACGCTGAGCATGGAAAGGCAGCTCTGGCTCCATCCAGGCCATGCAGGGGGGAAAAGTGGCTTTCCCATGGCTGCAGTGGGCTCCTCAGCCACCACCATCAGTGCTGATGGTGGATCTCACTGCCACGCTGGCTGTGGGAGGGCAGGAGGGGACTGCTGGCACAGCAGGTCCATGCTGAGCTCTCCCATGACCCTCAACCTACCCCATTTCATCAGCAGTTTACTCTATTTAATGACTGTGTGCTCACCCCAGGAACCACAGAATCACTATTTTCTAGCTGTTTGTAACTAAACAGTTTTTTGCATCACCTCTTGGGGATACGAGGAATCACCATTTTGCACCCAGAAGCATAGAGCCTCCTTTTCATACTCTGCTAAAAATCATATTTTTGAAAGTCTGGTGAAACTTGAGGCCTCTGTTCCACCAGCTTTCAAAACTCTGGGAGCATTTCTGCGTCCCAAGGCAAAGTGGCATGCAGGGGCGTCCAGCCTTGTGGGGATGAACCGGGATGAGGATGTCACAGAGCGCAGCTGGGGGTCAGCACCCATTTACCTACTGCTCTTAACTTTCACCAGAAAAGAATCACCTTATTCTTGGAGAGAAGGAAGAAATGGGAGTAGTTCCAATGCAATGAGAATATTTTAAAATTCATGTCAAACTCAGTCATATTTAAGATATTTTTCTCCATTGCTCAGTGCTGGTGATCTGGATTTCAAGATTAAACCTGGCCTGCATGGAAGAAAACAGTTTTAATGTGCAAATGCAGTAGCTCAGGAGGGGAATTTCAACAGGATTTTTAACTCCCTCCGGCTCCTTTGAAATTTTCAGCTTTAATTACTATAACAAGCTTTTAAAAGTTGAAAAACTAATCATAATTAAATTACTTCACATCTCAGCCAAGCAAGTGCAACTCTTCCCTCAAGAGAACAAAAAGTTTCACCAGTCCTGTTGCCTAATCCTTCATCCTGATGTATTTTGATAGATCTTTTACTATTCTACAAACATTTTCGAGAGAGCTGGAGTTGATCAACCAGTTTACGCAACCATCGGTGTTGGAGTGGTGAACACAGTCTTCACTGTTATCTCTGTAAGTAAACACTTCTGCCACCCAGACTACAAAGGCACATAAGCTACAGTGTGGTTTTGAAACATGATTTTATCCTGGAGCTGGGGCTGGGATTTGCAGTTTTTCAGGGCTTGACCTTGAACACCTTACGGGGAAAGGTTCATTTGAAAGTTTCATTTGAAAATTTAAGCCTTGACATAGAGGCTGACATCAGCACTGCTAAAATGCCTTGTGAGTGGAAACTACATCACTGTGTTCAGGGAAGCTCTGGTAACTCAGCATTTCCCCCAGAATAAAAGGGACTGGGGCCTGTGATGGGGGAATGAGCAGCTCACAGTCTCCTTTACCTGTTATCTTTCAAAGTGTTTTGTGTATGTACATAGCACCTGCACGAGGGATATCCAAAGGCTATTCCACAGTAATCCAGTAATCCAGCACCTATCCTCATCCTATCTAGGCAGTGTTCTGCAGCAATAAAAGGATGGTTTTGTTTCCACAGACTTTCCCTTCTTTGTCTCTCCCCTGAGAGGATTAACACAATTCCTATCAGCAGGCAATTAGTTTTTTAATGTAGCCATTAACATAAGATCAGGAAATGCCAAGCCCATTTCCCTGACACCTCTTGAGAGACTTAGGGAGTAAAGGACTTTTACCTCCAACAAAGCAGGACTGGCTGCAAGGCAGAAATATACAGCTCCAAGAGATTTAAACTGGTAGAGGGCAGGCTTAGATTAGATGTTAGAAAGAAACAGATTGTGAGGGTGGTGAGGCACTGGAACAAGTTGCCCAGAGAAGCTGTGGATGCCTCATCCCTGAACTGTTCAAGGCCAGGTTGGATGGGGCTTGGAGCAATCTGGGATAGTGGAAGGTGGGGTTGGAAGAAGATGGTCCTTAAGGTCCCTTCCAACACAAACCATTCTTACTCCAGCACGTATTAGATAGGGCGTCTTGGGGTGAACTTTCTTCAGAGAAAGTCCACCACAGACCCCATAGTGAAAAGAAAATGTGATCTTTTTTGTGAAATGAGACTCAGAGATGTGCAGCTGGAAGAAGCCTTTCTCCAGCATGGAGGGTCTCCTGTAGTTCCATCCCCACTCTGAGGCTCTGGTACTCGCAGCCTGGGGCATTTGCTCTTTGCTTCTTTTGGCTGTGAGAACTTAAAAATTACCTGCCTTTGTCAATAAATGACAGACCCTGATCAAAAGGCAGAAGTGCTGACAGCGGGTGGACCTTGGCAGGGGGAGAAGGGAATGCAGAGGTTTGTTCTCTGCAACTTCCCGAGTCAGCAGGATGAACCGCCTCCAGCAAAAGAGACGGTCTCCTGGAAGCACAAATCACGGCTGTAATGGCAGGAAAGGTTGAGCTGCTGGCCAGAGGTGTCCTTCAGAGCAGAGGGGAAGGATTGGGCAGCCTCAGAGGCTCATGCACAGTTAGGCCAGGCCAGCTGCATTCACCTCTGGAGGTACCTTCACCTCCCCACTGGATGAGGTGTCTGGTACAGACTTACAAAAGCTGTATGACATGTCTGAAGTCCATCAAGAGTAGCTGAGGAGAAAACTAAGACTTGTGGATACCATGGAAACAAAAGGAGTCTTGAGAGAAGGAAAAATCCTGCTGCTATACAACTATCCCTGCCCTGGGACAGGCAAGGTGCAATAGTGTGACTTGAATCATGCTACATTTTGAAGGCCAATTTCAAACTAATGCAGAGCTAGTAAGTATTTTCTTCTTGGGGAAAAAAAAAAAAAAAAGAGAGAGGAAAAGTCCACAGTCAGCAATACTTATGTAGGAACAGTGAGAAGTCCTGAGAGCTTGGAAACTCATGATCTCTGAGTATGTGTGGCTTTGCCTTGCCCTTGGCAAGGTGACTGCTCAGTCTGGATCCCTAAGAGTCACTTGGAAACCAGCAATAAATCCCTAACAAGAAAGCTAAAAGAGCAAGGAGGGCAGTGTGGCAGTGGTAACAGGTTGGTTATTTCTAATGGACATGATCCTGAGAGCAGCAGTGCTGGAGACTGAGCTGCTGCACATGTTTCTACAGGTCTTTCTGGTGGAGAAGGCGGGCAGGAGGTCCCTGTTCCTGGCTGGATTGATGGGCATGTTAATAAGTGCCGTGGCCATGACAGTTGGACTTGTGCTCCTGGTAAGGATTTCTCTCCATTTTTAATCCCTTATTTGCAAACAAGAGAAGACATCATTGAAGTCAGTCCAAACCACTGGAGCAAGCCCCTGTTGGGATATAGAACCAAATAAGGGGGGACCTCCTTTACTGAACACCCTGGTTATTAAGGACAGCACCATTCTCTGTTGTCCTGGCCATGCTGCAAGCAAGGATAGGGCTCAAAGGAACAGCTGAGCTGATGGCTGTGAACTCCTGCAAGCAGCAACACTGGCAACACACGCCCAGTCAGCACCTGGCACAAGAGTTGAGAGCCTTAATTATTCATGTCCAGTCCTCACTTGTCTGAATGGAAAGAAATTTCCGAAAAAGAAGCTTAATTAAAGTAATCGGTGATAATTAATAAAAGTTTTGTTGGGACTATAACAACAACCTCTTACAGAGCCAGTTTCCCTGGATGAGCTATGTCAGCATGGTGGCAATCTTCCTCTTCGTCATCTTCTTTGAAGTCGGGCCTGGGCCCATCCCCTGGTTTATCGTGGCCGAGCTGTTCAGCCAAGGCCCACGTCCCGCCGCCATCGCCGTCGCCGGCTTCTGCAACTGGGCCTGCAACTTCATCGTGGGAATGTGCTTCCAGTACATAGCGGTAAGAAACCCCTCACACCACCCAACTAAATGGCTGGCAGGACCCCCTGCTGGCTCCTGGGGCAACCCAGCAGGATGAAGATGTGCCTGCCAGATCTCCACCCCAAGCCCTGCTGGGCACCTCAGTCCCCCCGGGTAGGAAGGGGAAGCCATCCCCGCGGAGCTGAGGGTGGTGTCCCCTGTTCCCACTTGCCCCACTGCAGGATCTGTGTGGACCGTACGTGTTCGCGATCTTCGCAGCCCTGCTCCTACTCTTCTTTCTGTTTGCCTACTTCAAAGTCCCGGAGACGAAAGGGAAGTCCTTCGAGGAGATCGCAGCCGTGTTCCGCCGCAAGAAGCTCTCGGCCAAAGCCATGACTGAGCTGCAGGACCTGCGAGCCAGTGAGGAGGCATAGCCATCCCACCCACCCAGAAAGGAGAGACTGGGCACAGACCTCCTTCAGGCACCGTGGGCAAAAGCCTCATTTCACAAAAACCTTGCAGCTGGCGGACCGGGAAGATCCATCCACCGCATTCCTTCTGGCTGCCGCGGTTCACACCTCCCAGGTGAACCTGGCATTTTGGTCTGAGACACTTGGTACAACTGAACTGCAGGAAGAGCCAGGGAAAGGACAGGAGTATGTTACCTGTGTGTCTCCATGTCCTGCTCTGAGAGCCCAACAGGACAGTGACGTTACCACATGGCCAAGCAGGGCCATCGCTCAGCTGGAATGAAGAGGGGGTCAGCTGATGCTGCAGCCTCGTGTTTTCACCTTTTTGTCCCATGCTTGCTGCTTCCTTCTCGTGATGGACTTGGTGCCTTGAGAAGCCAACTGCCAGTGCAGTTGTGCCCCCAGCACACAGCACGGATCACATGAGGTGCCAAGGAAAACAGGTGGGGCAAACTCCCCCTTACTCCTGCCTGTGCAGAGGAAGAAGGTGGATCCCACCTAAACCTCACTTGCTTTGTTGTCTGTGCGTTATGGAAATGCTGTCTGATCTCATAAGGATTTCAAATCACAACATTTTTTAGGAGAATCTTAGAAACTGTGGCTGGGCTGATGGGCATTTTTTTCTTTATGTTTCAGATAACCAGACTATTTAGCGCCCTCTTTCCTCCTAGGAAGCCTCTCCTCCCTCCCTTCTCCCTGCTGCAGCACAAAGCAAGCACAATACTGACCACACAAAGGGCCTGGGCACTCCTGACCCCAGGGTGAGGAGACTCAAGTCCTGCTGCCATCCCTCCCATGGTGTGGCTACTGCCAGGTCACCTCCTTCCCCATCCTCTGTGCCTGCCTTCCCTTCCTTTTGTACAGTGCTCAGACCCACAGGCTCCAGCCTGAGTCAAGGGCTTGGGCTGCCCATACTGTAACAATTAATGATGACTCGAAGAGGGAATGGGTACTGGAGGGTTAACTGGAAGGTGCCCACTGATCAGACCCCCACTTTGCACCACTTAGGATTTTGACGGCTGGATGTGCTGCAGCCAAGAAGTGCAAGCAGGAGGTCGTGCTGTTTCCATAGCCTTGCTTGTGCTCCTTTTGCTTCTTTGTGAGACATTTTTATGTGACAGAATCAAACTCCATGGATTTTTCTTCCTTTTTTGGGGGGATATCTTGGAAACAACGTAAAAGCCTGCTCTGTGTTTGCTTGACTTTTAAGATTTGCATGTTCTTTGTTGTGATACCAGGTTACTTTCTAGCAACTTTCTCAGGATAGAAACCCATTATTTATTTAGAGATGAAACACCAGCATTGCTGGGTTGCTGTGAGCTCACCATGCTGCTGGTGAAGCAGTGGCCAGTGTAACAGAGCATAATGAAAAGCACAGAACAGACGGGCCAAGGAGGATCATGCTGCTGCTATGGCTTTGGTTTTAGGGACAGTTCATGCTCCTTTACATGTGCCTGAATGTTTTTCCTTTGTAGACTTTACTCTCTTAGTATTAAGACTCTAAAGCAAATTCTGGTCCCTTCCAAGTGACTGGAAGTGCAGCCATGAGGTCCTCTGGGAGAAGTGTCTGGCCCCAGTGTGTGCACTGAAGCAGTAAGATTGCACCAAAGGCTTTCCCAGAGTGACTGCTGGGATTTAACTAGAGAAGAACTGAGTCAATGCTGTTATGTGCTACAGCACTGGGGATTCCAGGTCTGACATGGAGCCTGCAGGGATCTGGGAGCCAGGGCCCAGGCTGGGGTGGAGAAG
>JAWWLV010000011.1:4191815-4236247 GCA_035041135.1 Platyrinchus mystaceus | reverse complement strand
CTTCTGTGACTCCACAAAGGTGCTCCCCAAGCCTAAAGACCCTTCACTGTTGAACACAACAGTGACACTAACCCCACCTCCCCCAGCACCGCCATGGCCGACGAGCTCGACTTCACCACGGGCGATGCCGGCGCCTCCTCCACCTACCCCATGCAGTGCTCGGCGCTGCGCAAGAACGGCTTCGTGGTGCTTAAGGGGCGCCCCTGCAAGATCGTGGAGATGTCCACCTCCAAGACGGGCAAGCACGGCCACGCCAAGGTGAGCGCTCGGCCCGCAGTGTGCGTTCCCGGCCGGCCGGCAGGGACGGGTGTAGCGTTTCATTTGGCTCTCTTGCTTTTGCCTTTCTCGCAGCGGCGTCTCGCGTGTCTCGTCGCTCCAGAGCTGGCTCAAGGGTTTCCAGTCATGTAAAGCAGGAACGCTTGAGGACGGGGGCGGGGGGGACGGTGTTAGTTTTTTTCTCCCAACTTTAACGCGTTAACGCTTTAAAAAAACCAACAAAAAAAAACCCAACACGTTTACCGCTGATAGTGACAAAACCAGTTTCTGTAATGGGGGTAGAGTAAGTTCTGGAAGGGGGGCTGATGAAATCACTAGGGCGTGGTTGGGCCGTGCTGTCGCTACCCACCACAGCACTTTTGTGTGCCGGCACTCTCGCTGTGGCAGCGCCAGACCAGAAGGGCCCGTGCCGTGTTACATAATCGGGAGAGCCCGGCGGACACTCGGTACTCCCTGGGCCTGCTCTGGCCCTGTTTTGCTGCCTTTGCCTCGCAGCTTCTTTCCTTTTCCCAGCGCTGGGAGAGGAGTGCCTTTCCCCCTCCTCTGTCCCAGCAGGGCTGTTCTCAGCCTGAGCAGTTGGCTGGTGCAGCTGTCCAGAGCTTGGAGCAAGGCTGGAATCCTCCCTCGTTCATTCAGCCACTCTTCGCGGTGGGTATAGGAGTGTTTAGAGACAGATCTGTGACAAGCACAGGCTAATGAGATTTCTGAGTTTCCACAACCTTGTGTGATATGTGTAGGTGGGTAGAGTATTTGTGATTTGTCAAAGCTAGAGTGTACCAAGCTCTTGCCAGTTTCTTCCTTTCTCCTTCCCCTTTTTTTAATAGACAGATACAATTTTCTTAAATACAGAAACAGGTGTGAGAGGTAAAGGACCCGAGAAGAGGTGGTTAAACTGGTCATCTAAGCTCCAGCTGCAGTGGGCAGTGCAGCTGCCAAAAGGGAGGTGGGGGCTGCTGTGATCTCTGCATGACCACAGCTTTTCCCTTTAACCTCTGTGTTGTCAGCAACACTGTTGTGATTCTCAGAACAGCTAGAACTTAAAATACACGTTTTCTCGACCTCTTCACGATCTGGGCTTGCTGCTGTAAATCTACAGAAGGCAGTGAAAGACAACAGTGATCTTGTTCTCCTGTAGGGTTTCTGTAGTGTTCTGTTGAAGGGATCGAGAGGCCTCCTGTCAGTGTGAGGGAGGTTTTCATAGTACAGGCAAAGGGTCTAGGTGGAGTCTGGGATTGCACATGATCTCTTAGAAAGCTGTGTGAAACCAGCTATCTAAGGTGCCATACTGCATCTTGCTTCTCTAGGACCAAGGGTAACTGAAGTTATTTTTGATACTCTTACAGGTCCACTTGGTTGGTATTGATATCTTCACTGGTAAAAAATATGAAGATATTTGCCCATCAACTCATAACATGGATGTTCCAAATATCAAGAGGAATGATTACCAGGTGAGTGAACAGTCATAAGAGGCTTTATACTCTTAATACCACATGTAAACTCTCTTCATCCCCAAATTTGCCTCTTGATAAAGTTCTCAAAATTAATAGAACTTGCTTGTCTAGACATCACATAGCTAAACTTGTAGCATTTATTGAATTGTTAAGAATGTCAAAAGTCTCTGCTAAAGAGGGAGCTCCTTTGTGTATTAACAGCCTCATGTTACAGTAGTAATCTTTAAACGTGACAGGTAATAGACATAATTCATAACCATGTTTTTTAACTATTGCTGTAAGATCACTTCTGTGTTCTTTGTGATGCTGGCATCCTTTAAAATATGGAGAGAGGTTATCCCTGCTGCAAATTATTATTAGGTAAAGAATAGTCAAGGTCTCACTTCAGGTAAATTTGAATCAAAGCATATATTGTCATTTATAATTTCGCTCTTACATAGGGTAGATGAATCCCCAAATAGTCTTAAACTGTATCTGATGCCAATTCTAGCTTGCTACAGTGTTTTCTCCTCCTCACGTGGAGATGGCTTTAGCTGATACCAAATAATTTTGGTGCTCCTGAAGTCTGCACTGAAACTCCTGTGTGAAGAGAGCTCAGCAGGCTTCTGTAATGCCTTCTGTGGTACAGATAGTGAGCTCTTAAAAGCAGCACAGTTCAGGTTGAGTTGTAATGTGTTGGGTATATTCCCATCGTATTGGGAATAGTTCTGGTCAGGAGTTAATACATCCACATCATCTGGAAAGCTGCAATTGCTTGACAGAGCCCAACAAAACAGCTGATGCTGTTGGAATATAGTGTGACCAGCCTGTCTTAGGGCTGAGACCTTCACAGAAATTCTTAATGTTACTGTGGTGGTCTTTCTCCATTTCTTGGGTTCTTACTGCTACTGAAATTCCTGCTATTTATCAGACTTGTTAGAGTAACCTTTGGATTTACTCTTTCATGTTCCCAATTCCCCATCCTGCTCTGTCAAAATAGCCATTCCCTTAGCTCAGCCTTTTGGTTAGGCTGAAAACAGCATTAGAGAAGTGGTCCATGACTTGGTGGATGTTCCCTGATTTATTCACTAGTGTTTAATGTAAATGACAGTATCTCACTGTAGAAGTGCAGGTGTGGAAGTGTACAGTTACTCTGTTGTGTACTTTGTACACTTCACACAAGCAGTGCTGTTCAGTGAACACCGTTCCAGTTATTGTTTCTAATTCACAGATAAAGCTGAACCAGTGACCTGGAAGCAGTACATTTCCTAAATCACAAGGGTGGGTTTTGCAGTGCCCAGCATAGTAGGAAGTAACCAGCAGGTTTCTGTTGGTTCTTTACAGCAGACTGGCTTTTGCTACAGTTGCCCTAAGTCAGCCCACTAAACTCACTAAAAATTGACTTAGAGAAGGTTCCTAACTGTTACAAACACAATACTAAGGAACTGTTGTAACAGGTAGAGTTCACTGCTTTCTGCTCACCTTCAGCTACTGCTTGCTAGTGACTGCTGATGTTAAACTTCCTAAAAGTGACCTTCTCTTCCCAGCTGATAGGTATTCAGGATGGGTATCTCTCCCTGCTGACGGAAAGTGGTGAAGTTCGTGAGGATCTAAAGTTGCCAGAAGGTGATCTCGGCAAAGAAATAGAAGGAAAATTCAATGCCAATGAAGATGTGCAGGTGAGTATGGAGGGCAGACAAGAACAGTTATGGCTAATTCCTCTTGATGGTGCAATGAAGAAGTCTTATTCTGGTATTGACCACTTGTATCTGTTTGTGAAGAGCGGGTTAGAGAGTGGGAATTGGCCCTTTGAGATGCAGAAGGACTTTTGTAGTGGAGTACTCAAAAGACATGGGATAGATACTAAAATGGGAAAGTCTGTAGCTGCTAGGAGCACTTCCTGTGGCATGGTCTGGAGCTCACCTCTATGTCTTCTCTTCCAGATATCTGTCATAAGTGCAATGAATGAAGAATGTGCTGTAGCCATAAAGCCTTGCAAGTAAAGAAGATCGCCAGGCTCGGGCAACTGCTCAGGTCTGGACAAACCACAGATCTATAAATTTGGTTCTTATTGTCACCAAAGCTCTGGCCTTCACAAGCAACCTCATTTCCTTTTTGAATTGTTAAAAAGCAGTGCTGGATTCTGGATTAGTGTTGCAGGCTAACTGGCAGTTTTCAAAATCACTGAGATTTTAATTCCTTAATTGTAACTATTTTAACATTCCTGTGGGTTTCAGCTATGGATCTAAGAAACCAATCAGGTGTTACTAGTGGATATATTTTTATTTGCTTGAGCAAAACAGTGTTTGTCTGTATGAACAGACAAAATACAGTATTCAGGGGCTTTTAGATAAGCTGGTAGGTATCTAGGATTATAAAGTGACCTAGAGCACAAATAGTATTTTTCTTGACATCTTAAGGTAGAACTGACAATAAAAGTAGCCTTTTTTTTTTCCTTTTTTTAAAGCTTAAGTACTTTGTGGATTGGGACTCTTGCAGAACTGTAGGTGCCAATCACAACTTTTAGACCAAGAAACTCAAGTGATCAGAAATGCCAGCTGGCTTGACCAAGCCCCAGTGGCCACGTGCAACTTAACTGTATTACCTCTGTTTTCTTCTTTGCCAACTTGTTGGCTTATTGTAATGATAAAATGGTTTTAAAAAAAAAAAGCCTACCTGTGGTTTAGGCAGGCAATTGGAATATTGAGTAGATAAGACATAGATAGGTCAAGGGGACACAAAGGTGAGAATGGATGTTAAAGCTATAGACTTTCACTCGAGGCCTTTGTCAGACTTGAAAAATAAAATAGAAAAATGCAGTTCAATTGCTTTCCTTTATTATATTTATCTTAAACTATAAAAGGGTGACAAACTCCATGGGAATCCGTTGCAGTGCTTCCAGCTTTAGGTTTTAACCTTCAGGTTCAGACCATATTTTTGTAGCACAGGGACCACATGTTTTTCAAAAAGTGGGACAAACTGTAGCATTGAGCCTAAACTAAATGCATGTGATTCTTTTTAAGAAAAAAAAAACCAAACTATTGTATTTTCAAAATATAAACTTGACAGACGATACCGAACAACCATTGCTTAACTATAAAACACTTGCTACCTAGTTAGGAAAGCTGGCTCCTGTCCTAGAGAGTTCTGAGTCATAGCAACACTCCTGCATGCCTCTAACTATATAGTAGCTTAACAAGGCTTCACAGCAATAGTTATGGAAGGATAATTAGCCTGCTCCTGTTTAAGGCGTTCAGCTTGAATTCTTAGACACAGTGACTCTTCATGAGTGGGAAACTTCCTTAGTCCATGGCTCAGACCTCTCTTCACAGTTGATAAATTGTTCCATGAACTTGCCTTAATCTTCAGTGGCTGGTGGAGGATGACACGTAAGCTCGTGGCTTGCTGGCCCGGACAGCACGCACAACTCGCACCACTGGCAGCCAGAGTCAGGCTTTGTGCTGCTCTCAACTGCTTCAGATGTGTTCAGCTTCACAGTTTGTACTCTCTAGTCCCCGAAGGGCTCGTGGCAACTGTCCTGAACTGCCCTTGGACACACCATGGCAGGGCTTAGCAAATGCACATGGCAAAAACATGCATTTCCCACAGACTCCTCGTGCCAGGAAGAGCAGTACCAGTGATGGTAAAGACAGCAATAAATACACTCTGGTAATAAAGCACAGTTACCTGGGACACCTGGCAGAAGCAGGACCTGCCTCATGCTCTTGCCTAGCACAATACATGTTGCAGGTGAACTCTGTAAATAGCACCTTGACTGAAATGGCAAAGCTGCTTTTAGAAGAAGCTGTAGATTGCAGTGCCTTCAGAATAGTTCTGAGGCGTGTGTGGAATAGGTGAGGCTACTCTGCACTGTGCTCACTTCTGCCTCTCCACTGGGCTGGTACCTGGAAGACAGGCTTTGTTGGCTTTGGAGGTGACTAAAAGCACTGATGATGGTGCTGACAGCCATCTGAGCTGCGTGGTGTCACATGGGAAGTCACAGGTTGCTATGTAAAACTAATGCAAGTTCTAATGCTATCACCATGTTACAAATAATTCTATGCTTGAAAACTATGAGACTTGAATTTGTCCTTGTTCTTGGTAGTGCTTTAGTCTACTTTCAGATGCCTGTCCTCAAAAACCTTGTTGGAAGACAGGTATTTGAATGCCACTGGCTCACAATCTGAGCAGTTACTCAGACTAAGTTCTCTGGGACCAGGGCTGGTTTTGGTCCTGTTCCTACAAGCGGGGTTCAGGCCTGACTGGAGTTTTCAAGTACTACAGCAATCTAAAGATAGAGGTTTTATGACCTCCAACTTGCTGGAAGAGCTCTCCTTGGGCCTTTCAGACATCCTTCTATTGCAACCTTCAGTTCTGCAAGATTTAAATGGTTAAGTACTTCATTATAGGTTTGTTCTTATATACTTAGTTTTTTTGTGAAGCACTTCAGACACCGTGGAAGTGCAGAGCATCATGCATGAAGCTTCCCACAGATAATACATAAGCATGTCTTAAGCATAAGCTCCAAGTTTCAGTAAGGTTAAAAGTTGCTTCTAAATTAGAACATGTATTTGAGGCATTATCTTTTTTTCCAAACTAAGATGTTTCTGTTTCCTGTCAGAATCGTTGCAACAAACTTTGTGATCAGTAGTCCATAGAGATGTGTATTTTTAAGATCCATAACCAAGTGCTTAGGGAAGTTCTCCTTTCATAGCTTTACTTTAAAACAAATCTTACCAGTGTATTTGTTCTGTATTACTGTCTTAACACTTAAACTGTGTCAAAACCATAAACTATAAACTTCTGATAGCTGATGGCAATTGCTTAAAGGCTGTGAACACAGGGAGGTGATGAGAGGTGTTTCCACTCCAAATAATGCATTTTTTTATGGCTCCTGTTCATTGAGTTTCTCTTACTACTTTACACAATTGGAAAGACTGCAGTGTTTCCTGCCTCAAATGTTGGCAATGCTTTGAGATTTCAATAGATCCTTCTAATTTTTGCTTACAATGGTGGTTTTTCAACTGGGCTCTTGCTGGTTGAGCCATGTTCTCAGGGCTGTTTTTTTTAAGAAGTTAGCTGAAGTTCATTGTTTCTCTTGCAGGTTTTTGTAATCCACAGTGCACCCAGAAGTGGTGCACGGTCTGTAGTTTCACAAAGCAGATAATTTTACGTAATCTGTAAAGAAGTCAAGTTTGTTGACAGTTAAAACTCTTATGGTTACTGCAGGTCAGTCTCACAGAACTCAAAATTCAATAAATCCCACTTTTTTTTTCCTTTTTTTTTAATTTTATTTGGTTGAGTATTTAGAATGTAGTTTGTTACAGTAGAACTAAACTTCAGGCTATTAAAAGAATGCTTGTTAAGGATATTTCGAGTATCCACTGGGAATGTTGTGACGGTGTGGATCCTGGGGGCGTGGTGGAGCGATCAGCGTGGAATGAGGGGGTCGGGAGCCTCTCCAGCACCTGCAGCCCGGCCCTACGGGATTTGGCACCCGAGAGCGACTTGGTTTGTGAACTCCAAGGAACTGTTTGCTGTGCTTTGCTGTATCGCAGAAACCCTTGTTGTCCTGTGCTCTGTTGTAAGCAAACCCGTGTTCTCCGGGGGGGGGAAAAGGGGAGCGACGGCCGCAGCTGGAGTTACGGATCGTGGGACAATCCAAACCCCGCTCCGCGGCTCTCTCTTTTGGAAGCTTGTGTTCTCAACGCCATGGAAACGATAAGGGGAAAAAGAGATTTTGTACGTGTGTGTTTTGCGCCAGAAATAATAATAAAAAAGGTGTCAGTGCTGTGGGGAGGCTGGTGCTGGTTACACTGAAGGGGACCGCGGTGGGGTCCGAAGCCTATTCCCTGGGATGGGGAAGGGGAGGGGGAGACGCGTGGCTGCGAGAGGAGCGTGCTCGTGCTCGTCCCGTGGGAATAGCGCCGGGAATCCATGTGGGATCCCCTCCCCTGGCGCCGCCATCTTCCCGGGAGCGCCCCCGCCTCCCGGCGGGCCGTGCGCGCGCCGGCGCGGTGACGTCACCGCCGGGGGGTATAAAAGCGCGGCGCGGCCCTGGGAACTTCCTTTCAGCGGGAGCGGCGCGGTGGGAGAGCGATGGCGCCGGTGAGAGGAGGCGGCGAGGGGGCCGCGGGGGAGCTGCGGGGCGGGCGGGGGACCGGCGGCCGGCCCGGCGACAAGCGGGGGTTCTCCCCTAAAGGGCTTTAAGTGGGGGGGGGGGGGGGGGCGACCGGGGGAGGTGGCTGCAGTAAGCGTCGCTCGCCGGGAGGTGGCGCTCCCGCTGACGTGTCCACCTGCCATGCCATGTGTGTCCCTTCCCTTCCCCTCGCCGTGTGTCCCCCGACTGCCGTGTGTCCCCCACTCCTCCCAGTGTGTCCTCCGACGGTGTGTCCCCCTCTCCCGCCGTGTGTCCCTCCACTGCCCTGTGCCCCCCTTCCTCACAGTGTATCCGCCATCGTGTATCCCACTCTACCGTGAGTATCCCCTTCTCCAACGTGTGTCCCCATCCCTCCCCTGCCACGTCCGCCCCCCCATCCTATGTCCCTCCCCTGCCGTGTGTCCCCACCACCCCTTTGCTCGGATAAAAGCTTGCTCTGGCACGGTTTCTTAATGTTGATTGTTCGGTTTTTGGGTTTTTTTTGTGTGTGTTTATGTGTGTGTTTGTTTTAGCAAAAAGACAGAAAGTCTAAAAAGTCCACCTGGAAGTTTTGCCTTGACCTGACCCATCCCGTCGAAGATGGAATCTTTGATTCAGGGAATTTTGTAAGTCGTGGTTTTGCTCATACTCGTGACGAATAGTATAATTAAAGCCTTATTACAGTAGCCGAGTTGCACCTGAAAAGCTACATTCTTAATTAGTAAGATCAGCAGCTGTCCTTTAAATTATCAGCGCTTTTTAAAAAGTTATTTGGCTTCAGTTGTCTTTTATAGACAGCATAGTTCATACCTGTTCATGAATAGAACTGTTTAAAATTCTGTTTTAGCAAGGGAGTAATATTTTATAATCACATAATCTAAAATCTTTCTGTATTGTAAATACTTCTATCGGGACATGAGTAAACGGTGGTTTTTAATGTTGCTGCATGACTAGGGTCCCTTCCCTAGTTCATACCTAGGGTGCCATTCCCTAGTGTTCTATTTCTTTGATGTTGAAACAGGAACAGTTCCTAAAGGAGAAGGTTAAGGTCAATGGAAAAACTGGGAACTTGGGCAACACCGTTCACATTGAACGTCTGAAGAACAAGATCACGGTGACATCCGAGAAGCAGTTTTCCAAAAGGTTGGCGTGGGTTTCCTTCTATTGTGTTTGTGATAGAGAGTTTTGAACTGTTTTATGTTGAACATAAAATCATAGAGTCATTAAGGTTGGAGAAGATCCTCAAGATCATCGAGTCAAACCATAAAGCTGACCACTGCCAAGTCCATCACTAAATCACGTCCCTAAAGTGCCCATTAATATTAATTTCCTGCCTGCAAAAGGGGTTTCCTTTAGTGCACTTCTGATACTTAGAGAGGTGTTGGCTCTAACCTTCATAGCACTTGTAAATATTAGTGAAATATGTAATTAAAACAAATTTATCATAGAAGATATTTTAAAAACTGCTTTTTAAAACTAAAGGCTTGATTGCAAATTGAGCTCACTCTAAGCATATTAATGCAAATACTCTGAATAGGTCCTTAGAAGTGTATCAGGGGAAGGTGGACCTTTAACAGCCAGACTGAGTTCAGATCATGGGTGGCTGTTTGATTATTTAATTGGTTGTATAAAAATGTGTGTGTGATATGGGTTGTTGCAAAGACCCCCATAAGTTAAATAGAGCCTTAAACTGCTAATTTTGTTAGGACACAACAGGTAAGTGCACTGATGAGAGGTACAGATCCTTCTCTCCATCCCTCCTATGTTTGCCGATACAGATGCACCAGAGTCTTGTTACTTTGAACCAAGGTTTAGAACCAGTTCTCAAGACCAAGGTTTAAAACCACTTACCAGTGCTTTTCAGTTACTGGCATTTTGCTGTTTAGTCAAAAAACAACAACTAATAAATTCTTACATATCTGCAATGAAAACCTTCTTGTATTACCTGCTACATAGGATAATTTTCTATTTCTGGGTGTGATCAGTGTGTCTTGGGTGGAGTGCAGACAGCAGCAAGGGTGGTTCAGTGAGAAAGTTCTAACATGAAATTCCTGTTTTCAAGGTACCTCAAATACCTCACAAAGAAGTACCTCAAGAAGAACAACCTGCGGGACTGGCTCCGTGTGGTGGCGTCGGACAAGGAGACGTACGAGCTGCGCTACTTCCAGATCAGCCAGGATGAGGAGGGATCAGAGTCCGAGGAATAATGGAATCCTGGCCTTATGCTCAACACAGAGTACAAAAGACTAGAACATCTATTTATAAGAACACTTAACTTATTGGTGAATAAAGATTTTGTACCCTGTTCGACAGGGCATGGTTAGTTTTCTAGTATTTTTCTTTAATTAAAAAGCAGCTCCGGGGAAGGGTTTGATTTGCAATTTTCCTTCCGTTGCCAGAAATCAGGTGGTCACTTGGCACCAGTGAGAGTCCCAGTAGGAGAATACTGAGCCCTTTGCCCAGCACACCTGTGGGACAGTTAGATCAGTTTTTAATCATATTGGTACAAATAATCCTGGAGCTTTTTGTGACTGAAAGTACGAGCTCCTACTAATTTATGTAGAGCTAATGGCATAATACTTAAACTTACTTTTAATTATTTTAGTTAAAAAACAGGCTTACAAATTGTAAATATTTTTTTCCTGGGTGATTTACCTAATTCATTAGTTGGTTGTAGTATTCCTGTGTATAACCACGAGTCAAACTCTGGTATGACAGAGGTTTGTTAGCCAGATTTATATTTGATTGATTGATAAGGAGGTGGAGACAATTCTCATTGCCAGCATCCAGCTAAAACTTAAAAGAAGCAGTGAGATGTCCTTTAATGTTGACAGTGACTGAATGCCATAAAATCCATACAGATGGTTCTACTTTCACAATGTATTTTACAGTTCTTGTATTTGACTTCTGGGATTACTTCCTTAAAACAGGCATTTCTTTAATACAAGTGGGGGGAAACACAAAGCAGCCCAAATCCTGTAAAACAGTTCTTCTGTTTGTGTGATATCAAGAGAAATTAGATTAATTTTTGCAATGAAAAGTATTTGTGAGCCTGCAGCTGCAATAACTGTTGCATGTTGGATGCATTTCAGTGCCATGTGCTGTTGGGCTGGTAGTGTCCTCTGCATGTGATTTATTATTACTCTCAGGTCCCAGAGCATTGGTGAACTCTGGAATAGAATAGGTAATGCCATAATTGTTTAACATCATAAAACAGGGATGCATGTAGGCTCCAATGCTGATTTTTGTGCTTGAACAAATCTGATAGTTCAGGCTGAAGTGGGCCTTCTAAATGGTTTGATTTCCTGATGATTTTTTTTTAATAAATTACATCAGCATTGTTTCTGCTGGCAAACCTCTGAGACAATCTATTTAGAGACTTGCCAAAGCACAAAGCAACACATTAACAGTCAAATGCCACCCACTTAGATTTACCTAAATCTAAATGAGAAGTACAGAAGGGGAGATGAACTTTGTCAACAGCCTTTGGGGTCTCATTTGTCATTTTTCAGTGTGCTTGAGCAGCTGTTCCTGACTGGTGGCCCAGGGAGAGGGGAGGAGGCAGCAGTGGAACAACAGCTACTTGTGTCACCTCTGCCTTGCTGGTTTGTTCCATTTTGCTGTCTCAGAGGTAGCAAAAGGAAGGGAGCAGTGTGTGGCTGCAAGACAGATGTACTGGACTTCATATGCTTCAGTGGAAATAAAACACCAGAAGACCTGTCCCAATCTAGAGCACTGGGTAATGCTGCCTTCCAATTTCCCACTGGAGAAAAAACCAGGCAGTTTTGAAGCAAATACTAAAAGTTCTTCCTTTTCTGGAAATCCAAAGATCACTGATGCTGTCACAGAGCATTTACAGTGTTGATAGTTCATACTGGGTTGAACAAGCCACGTTTTTCCCAGTAAACTTGCAAGTATTTGTAACACTAATCTGTTTTCTTTGCTGCACAAAGTTAAGCAAAGGGCCTGACTTAGGAGTTGTATTTCAAAACACATCCCCACCTGGTGTTTCAGAGTTGTGCTTTTATGTGACAGTACATCCTTTACACCTCACTGACACAACAAACCTGTTGTGATTAAATGGAACAAGCACAAACAAAATCGGAGCTAATGGGATCACGCTGCCTTGTTATCCTTCCTTTCAAAGCAGGCTGGCAGTGTGTGGTTGTACAGCCGAGCAGGTACAGATTGTCATTAGTCAGGAGAGAGGGAAACAAGGCCTGGGATTGCAAGCAAAGCAACTTATTTCCTAGCTGTGTTTGGAGGAAAACTGCCAAAGTGCTCTTGTGAGTTGTATTACTTGCTGAGCTTCACTGCAGTGAGGATGGAGCCTTGGAATTCCTTATCCTGATGCTTGAAAATGTTGGTAACCTTTGAAAAACCAGAATTCTGATTAACAACTGTGGATCTAGAGTACTTAGCAAATTCAGGAGCATTTTCCTTTAGATAGCAGCCAGGCATTTTTGTTTTGTCCCTGTGTTGCTGCCTAAGCTCTGTTGGCTGTGCCGAAAACCTCCCAACTCTGTTTCTTGGAGCATGGGGGCTGTTACAGCTCTTCTGCAGGAGGAGTTCTATCAGGTGAAGGTGCACAGAAGCCACAAAGAGGGATTTTAAATTTAAATGGAGCTTTTACAGTCTGATCATTAAAAGATTCATGGAGAAAACTCGCTGGAGTCCACAGATGAGAACTTGACCTCAGGAAACACTTCAGAAAAACGGTGATTCTTTCATAAATTCATGTATTTCACAGCTGAAGAGGCCAGGTGTGATGCAGGTGGCAGTGAGGGAACAGAGCCTGTTATTGTTCAAATGTAAATTAATGCAAATTATCCTGATCAGAATTGAAGCAAGCTTTTTCAAAAGCCAGAGGTCAGTGTTTCTGTGATCCCTGGTGGGGTGTAACTCACTGAGATGGCAGCTCTGCCCCGCTGGGAGCAGCCAGGTACCTTCCTCAGGGACCTGGCAGGCCAATTGTTTCTTTCCAGCTAGAATCTGCTGTAAAATCACCAGTTTTGTTCATCTTTGTTTTCAAAGTTAAAAGATCCCGAACAGCTTGATGGCAGACAGGATTGACTGCTGGAATTTTCCATGTTTAGTGCTGGACAAGAGCCCAGAAAAGCCCTGCTTGATGGAGGGACAGGTGCTCCTGCATCAGCCACAGGATGAAGCTGTTGGGAAAAATGATGTATCCACAGCACAAAGACTTCCAGGTTCAGCAGCCACAGAAACATGCTCCAGTCTCAGGTGATGCTCAGGGTGCTCTGGGATTTCCAGAAGGGATAAGCACAAAATCCAGCAGGAGTGAGTGCTTTGAGAGTGCTGCTTTGCCTCCACCCAGCTGAGAGCCCTGGTCCATCAAGCCAGAAGTGTAATTTGGAGAGAGGAATAATCATTGCACAGCACCAATTGCAGAGGTAGCACAGCAGATGGGCCCAGGACAGCACCTGCCAGCTCAGGGCTCAGGAGGGCAATGGCACCATAACTCTTACTAGACTTCAGTATAGCCAAACATTTTACATATATATGTATTCTATATTTTATAAATATATAAAATATGTTATAAAGATATATTACTCCCCCTTTAATTTTTCATTGTTTTTCCCCTTTATTTCTCAAAAAATATTTTCGCTGCTCTCTCCCAAATAAAATCAGTTTATGAGAGACATCCCACACATGTAAAATTCCAATGTCTGTCAAACAAAAAGAAGAAACAGAGATTTCTAAGCACAAGTGGCTGTTGCCAGAGCAGCAGTAGCAGCACCACATAGGCTATTTATGTGTGAGCACACAGAGATATTATTTTTCTGCACCACCAGTCTCTATCACCTTTACTGCAGCAAAACTGTCACTGTCTTCCATTAAAAAAAAAAAGAACAACAAGCCCCACAGGATTTCACCAGTTTTAAGCATCACTGGTAAAGCTACTTCTTGATGTACCACTGTGCTTTGTCTGCTTGCCCTCCTGGCCTATAGCCCCATCAGAAAACAACTTTATTATATACCCAGAAATAGTAAGATCAGCAGTAAAGAGGTAAATAATAGCAGGGAGTATCTGAAAAATATGTCAGGCTACTCATGTATACAATAGACCCAGCATGTGGCACGTATTAAAGGGGGTGCAGACTCAACATTGTCACAAAACATCAGCACGAAGTAATTAGAAACAGAGAGGCCCATGGAAAAATAAATACTCAATAATAGCCTGGATGTACCCAGCAGCAGGAAATGAGCTTCAGTGGTGGAGTGATCTGATTACACCAAATACAGACAAAAATAAGGAGCAATTGTTATTTCTTTTTAAAGGCAAAAACAAAGCAAAGATTTCTCATTTGGCAGATCAGTAGGGATCAAATTGTCTCCTCATTTTGTATAATATATGTGTGTGTGTATGTATTATATGTATGACATATACATATAATCTATATATGTGTATATTTTATTTATCCATTATATATTTGGAAGGCTCTGGGGCTGCCCCAGCTGTCCTGGCAGGGTAACCCAGAGAGGCCTGATGTGGACATCTGCCCTGGGAGCAGCACAGGGCTGCAGGGCTCAGCAAGGATTCATATCAGCACCATCCCTTTTCAGGCTCTAAATCCACCCAGCCCATTCAGCCACTCACCTTTGGATTGCTGCTCAGCTGTCCCGTGGACACAGAATAGCTAAATTCCCATAGTACAGGTATTTCTGGCAGGGTGCTGGCATACAACCCTTTTTAGTCTTGCCTTGGCACTGTGGCTGCTGTTTGAGCCCTAACTCACACTGAAGCAATGCTTTTGCAGAGCACAAACCATAGGTGGGAGGAGTGGCCTGGGATAACCAGGACAGTGGTGACAACATGCCCCAGACACCCCTCTGGCAGGATCCCACAAAGTCCTCATGGAGCAGGTTGAGGGATTGCTTTCCAAGGAGGGTGTTTCCATGACCCCTCCGAGCCTGGAAACTGCCCTGAGCAGCTTTTTGCACCTGAATCCCTTTGCTCTGAGGGTTAATAAACTCACAAAGTGGCACCAGCTGAGATAGATTTTCCATTGTTGTCCATCCATGCTGGATTTAAACGAGCAATTAAGAGAGAAATGCTTTAATAGATTGTTAACAAATCTTTTTCCATTTTATTTTTTTTTTAATTAAGTAGTTTAACTTGGCAAGGCAGTTCTAACACCCCAGCCCACCCCATTCCAGCAAGCATTAAGCACGATTAGAGTCTCATGTTTGTTATGATGTTCTTGCCATTAGTTCAGAGGTTTGGTAGGGATTTTAAATGGAAATATGGAACAGCAGGCATTTTTTTCAGGATACCATTGCCCACACAGTGGCTCGATCACCACACCGGTGTTCCCTGCACGCTGACAGGATGCTCTGAGCCCAACCTCCAGCTGCCAAAGCCAACAACAGCATCAGCATCTTCTTAATCACTGGCACAGGGAGCAGGGAGAGGGCAGATGGCACTGAATTATAAACACAGCAAGGTGCACAAACAGCAGAATTGAAAGCAAATAACTAAAATGCTTCAGTTTGATACAGGAGAGTAGAATGCTTCTGGGAGCAGCGCTGCCACTGGCTTGAGCTGGAGAGATCCCAGTTATCCCTTGCTCCTCATCCAGGACAGATAAGGGGGTGTTCAGTCATTGCTGTCCCCAACCTGGTAACACTTTCCAGCAAAGCTGCATTCATCAATCTTCCTCCTTCCAGCTCTTTTAGAAAATATTTACACTGTTGGCAGATAAGGGTCCTGAGATAGGGGTAGTTCTGCTGACACAGTGAGCTGGGAGCTGTGAAGCCTCTGATCTCCCCAGCAGCTGTTTCACGGCTCTTCCTCCTGCTCCAGCCTGGGATACTGAGACCCCCACGGGGATAAAGACCCTCCCCATGGCACCAGCTGCAATGGGGCACAGCGTTGGGCTGGCAGAAATAACTGGCAGAGCCTCTGGGTAGGCAGCAAGGGTCAGCTGAACTAGGGTGAGTAGCCTGAAGCCCAGAGCAGGAGGGTCCTGCCATCTCTCCCACCTGTGTAGCACCCACCAGACACGCCAGGAACTTGTGTTTTCCTCCCTGTGCAGGGTTTTTGGGCAGATGGGTATTTGCTGGAAGCAGAGATGAAGTCCCATTTTCTCTGGGTAGCCTTGGAGTGCAGGATGTAGAGCATCACAGGGAGCATTAACAGCCATGCTGCCACAGCTTCCGTGCTGCTTTCCATGAGAAACTGCATTGGAGCTGAAAAATACGAATCCAAACCAAACACAGGAGCCTTCTAATTATACCAGCCCAGCTATTAAATGTAAATTGCCCCAGTGCTTGCTTTCAGGCCTGCCAGACCCCTGGCTGACAGGTTACAGCCCCAGTGCTAAAAGGTCTTTGCTAACAGCACTGCAGCAGCAAAGGGGTCAAGAAACACAGAAGGGCACCAAAATTTGTTGTATTGGCTTAAAAATCATGAAGTTGAATAATGAATTATTTTTTACTCTTCTGCAGTTTAAGGAGTAGTATTTCTCAACTCTTCTTGACAGGAGAGTTAGAAATTAATTGGCTTTTTAAAAGAAAGTTTTGGGAAATTGTGTGACGCCAAAGGTTGAAGTGTTACGCTAAATACATAGAAAAAGCTGTAGTGAGTCTGACCAAAGGTTCTGGACCCCTGTGCCCTCCCATCAGTAGGGGTCAGCCACACCTACCAGATTGCAGCAGCTCATGGTTAGGGACTTCCTAAGCCAGAGCTGGTGTCTCTGTGGTCAATAAACATCTCTAGATTCCTTTCCTACTGAAAACTTGTTCAGTTATTTCTCCAAACACCAGTAATTGCCAGGCTTGCAGCTGTACAAAAGCAAAAAGTGTATCTGTGAACCCAGCAGAAGGTGGAGCCAAACAAAGCAGGAATGTTCTGAAGATGAGATGGGCGCTGCTCTCCCAGGGGAAGGAGGGATGTCCAGGAAAGTGGGTTGTCTGCCTGAGCACTCCTGGTTCTGCATCCCTCTGCTCCTCCTCCATAAGCAAAAGCACATCCATGCATTAAAGCAGAATTTAAAGCACAAAATGAGTGGGTTTCCCTACCTCCTGCTGAAGCCCACTTGGCCCTTTGTAGGAGAAAGTCATCAATTAATTTCTGCACAGGATCAATCTGAGCCCAAAGGCATGTGCAGAGACCAGGGCTGGGCACAGGGATGAACATGATTGTGGAATAGCTGTATGAAAGCCACATGTATTTTTAACACAATTATTTGATGAAATAACTATTACTTATAATACAAAACATACTATATATCATATACAGGTAATGTATAAATAAAATATATTCATATGTATATTTTAGGTGTATATTATACATATCACATGTATATATGTATACAACTTAATCATAAAATATTTATATGTAGTACGTATAAATTATATCTCTCTCTACAGATATATACCTATAAATATGTATAATTCCCAAGGGAAGGTGACTCCCAGAGGACAGGGATGATGGCAGCAGGGTGCTGACAGTGTTGCACCACATCTGAGCTGTGATAAGCTCTATGGCCCTTGGAGGTTAGTGGGGAGAGGAAATCTGCTTTTTCTCAGTGACTTCTGACCTTCAAACCCACCACAGAAAGCTCAGTAGGGCTCTTTTCTCTTCCCACAAACACAACAAAGAGGCACAAAGCAACTAATGTTTTTGCAGGTGCAGAATTATCTGTTGGGAGAGCAAACTGCAGAGATTGTGATAGAAAGCTGCAACTTTCCTGCTCACCTTTAGCAGGGAGCCTGTTTCCCACATCAGCCCAATAACCGAAGAGTCAAAGCTCATGGAATCAGAAACCTGGGCTTTTGTTCCAGTATATTTTGGGGACCTTGTCTGCATCTCCTTACAAAGCAATGCCATTGGCAGGGGTGCCCTGGGAGGGCTCTTTGCCAGGGTGGGATTGCTGGACCTGGTGCAGAAAGAGCATTTTGCTGCTGTACACAAAACCTCTGGGGATAGCTCTGCTTGTGAGTCAAGAAGCCACTGCTGTCGCTTGCCTAATTCCTCTGGGTCTCTTGTGTTGCACACAGCACAGTCAAAGGAGTTATAAGAATATCTACGTGTGCTGTCCTGAGCTTTGCTAAGCCCCAGAAGCAGCTGGGATGCCTAATTCCCTTTAAAACAAATGGCATTCCTGTGCCAATCCCTTCCAGATAGTTTTATAAATAGACCTTTGAGATACGAGCTCAAAAACTGAGTCTTCCAGGGTGGCTCCCTCCAGCACCATTACTTTGCCCTGGGGAAAGAGGGAAGCTACAAGTGAGAACAGTGCTGACCTTAGGCTGGGATCAGACTGACAGAGGGACGAGTGAGCATGGGATGCAATTAAAATCCCTCCCAGTTTGCCCATTGCTCTGCTTGCCAGATAGCTCCCAAGACACCAAGGTTTAAAGCTCAGTGTTTGAAGGTGTGCAGTTTTGCAGGGAAATGCTTTGCTGTAAGACAGGGGGAGGGCTGGCTGCCCACACTGAGCACAGTAACCCCAGTCTGGGCTGCAAACTGAGGAAGCTGGTGGTGAACTGGTCACAAACAACCTGTCGAGCAAGTGTTAGCTGCTGAAATGCTGGAGTGAGTAATACCAAAGCAATGCACTCAGGAGAGTTACAATGTGCAATCCATACAATACAGCAAGGTCTGTTCATTCCTTATTTACCCAATATCTGGGACAGCTCTGTGGTTTATTCCTTTAATTTGGAATTCACTGCACAAGTGTTTATCTGAACTTGGAAGTAGAGGTTAAGCAACGCTGCACTCATTTTTCCTAAAATTTCCCCAGGGTGTGACAACGGATCAGATCCATTGCTCATGCCAGGGTGTGATAACAGGAGAGCTTGTTTCAAAAGTGGAAAACACAGCAGCAAACTCTATCTCAGCTGCACAGGGGGAAGAACAAGACAGAAGATCACATTTTGCCCCAAAGAGCTGCAGCAGTGTCCTGCCCAGGACTCCTCACTTAAGGCAGGACATGACCCAGATGGCCCAGATCCAGCCTGGATGGGCAGCAGGGGCTGATGATCCAGGCTGGGTTGCACAAAGCAGGATTATTTTAGCTTCTGTCACACTGTCTGCAAATAATTGGAAATCTGAGTTTAGTAATTAAAAGTTCTAAGGTGAATCCAGGATTATGGAAAAGAGCTACTTGCTCAGTTGGTGCACAACATTCCAGAAATGCACAGTGCACTTTTTCAGCTGCATTCATTATGCATAACCGATTTTACATTTCCCTGGGTACTTTCCTCCACTAACTCCAAGAATCAACATGCTGGCATGTGCATGCACAGCCACTTGTACTTTCAGATTCCTCCTTTGCTCCTGTTTCTAAGGCAGTGCATTGATGGCACCATCTACGTACAATACCTTGAAGCCCAAACATTGAAGCTAAAATTCTTCAAGACCCTACTGTTAATGAGATTACGCTTTGATTCACTGCAGATGCAAAACAACAACCAAATAGGCAAGTAAGAAGCAGAGCTGGGTTGCAAGTTTAGCATCCACATCATGGGATGTTGGTCTATTCCCTGTGACAGCCCAGGCTGACACAGGCTGGACCACAAATACTTTATGCCAAGCCTTTAAAAACATGGAATCACATGGACAGGGCTTGGAGCAAGCTGGTCAAGTGGAAGGTGTCCCTGCCCAAGGAAGGGGGTTGGAACCAGATGGGCTTTAAGGTCCCTTAATTTCCAAACCATTCTCTGATTCTGTGATTCTACTCTTATGTCTCTCTCCTTTGATCCTGTTCTGATGTACCAGGACAAATGAAAGATGGTTGATCACCCAGCAGATGAAATTTCCTAATGACTCCCTTCAAGGCCTTAGCCAGCACAATTTAGGTGGATGCACCAACATGTACAAACAAAAATGCACAGTGAATTGAGAAGCATTACCCTGATGAGGGCATATTTGCTGTAATTTGTTTTGCAGGCACTTAGCAAAAGTAAAATAAGTAGAAATGGGGAGAGTACCCAGCAAAGTAATATGAAAATGGAGTCTCTGGCAGCCTCCAAGATGCACACTTTTAATGCACTTAGAGCACGGAGTAGATGAGGGACCCTGGGCCCAAAGTAGCCAAACTCTAGTTGTGTTTTTTAGCACAGAGAAAGATGTGTCTGCACTTCTTAACTCTTTTTCCAGACAGGGAGTACAATGGAAAATCACATGGCAGAGATGAACATCTTTGTCAGCACTCACCAGCAAATGGTGCTGTAAGGGAACTATCCTGTGGTTCCCTGTGTGCAGCCTGTCCCTGGCACTGTGCATCCCCAGGGGAATCACCCCAGGGCTGAGGCTTGTTCCCCATTAGCCACCCCCAGGGATGGGAACATTCACATTAGTCTGGAGCCAGGCAGCTCTCGACTCCTGCCTCAAGCACATCTGTCTTGAGCCCATTGAGTTCAGGAAAATGCAACCATGAGGTTGTGCCTGCAGATGGAATTATTCCTTAACAGGAGCATCCTTTCTCAAAAAATTGTTTTTCCAAAATAGCATAATCTGTGTGGGACCTAATTTGAACAGATAGCTGTGGGAGAGGCTGAGCATCCAGGAGCTGACCCCCCGTGCCCGACGTCCCTGCCAGTGCCGTCAGCTCCTCTCCTGGTGCCTGCAGTGTCCTGGACAGGCCATGTCCAGGGCTCAGCCAGCCCAGCTCACCACAGCCACATGCACTGCTGGTGAGAGCAGCTTTGCCATGACATCCCCAGGGAAGGAAGGATCCCCAGGAAGGGGCACCCTCCTTGCTGACTGCAAACCAGGAGCCCACCAGAGACACCTCCAGCACGTCAGTCACCACCCAACACTTACAGTGGAGAACCTGAGCTGCAGTGAGCACTCAAATGGAGTGAAATGAGCTATAAAAACCCACAGAAAAAAAGGCAAAACTTGCCACAGTCTGTACAAACTGCACTGTGCTGGAGGAAGGAGAGCATCAGCCTTTTTGACCTCCATCCCCATCTCAGCTGTGTCAGTGGTTAAAGCTGCAAGTCTGAGCACAATCTGTTCCACGAGTGACTGGAAAATACATTACAGCTGTGATGAAAATGGATTTTTCTTTTCTTCTAAACCTACTGTGAAATATGAATTGGGAATTCATTAGCTATGAGCTGCTGCAAAGTAACATTGCTTTTAAAATATTCTGTAGCCTCCTGGCTCCAGAGGACCTTGGTTAACTGCAGACAGAGCAGAGGGGTCTTTCATTTTTTAAAATGTCCTGGGAAGGATCATTAGAAATTACTTACAGATTCTTTCAGAGGCTTTTTAATTTCAATTTGCAGACTCTAAGTGAAGAGAGGACAAAGGGGAATGGCTTTAAGCTAAGGAGCATAGATTTAGATTAGATATTAGGAATGAATTCTTTCCTGTGAGGGTGGGGAGGCCCAGGTTGTCTAGAGAAGCTGTGATTGCCCCATCCCTGGAAGTTTTCAAGGCCAGGTTGGACAGGGCTTGGAGCTCTGCCCAAAGCTGGGGCATGCTCTGCCTCCATGGTCAGGTCCCAGCTATGTTTTTTTTTCAAACAACCCAAATTTCCCAGGATAACCAGGCCCACGGCTTTGACTCAGGCCCCTCACAGTCGCTGTGTTAGAGCTGCCAGGGTTGTTATCCAGAGAGCCCAGTGGATGCGATGGGAATGCTTCCAACACCATCATCCAGTTGTAGTTAAACAGCTGTATGATGAAGTGGACCATGAGGGAGTAACTCAACACCACCAGAGCTGGAGCAGCCTTTGAAGTCAGCACTTATCAGCTCTGTCCGTCAGCCGTACAACTAACCCTTTTTTCCCCCACAAAACAGCAGATGCCAACATAAACCGAATGTCCCCTGTGAGATTCCCTGCTAATCATTGAACAAACCCACTACAAAGGTGACCCCAAACCCTTGTGCAGGGTGGGGACAGGGACACACTTGGGAACGTGTGGTCTCGGAGGTGGGAGGTCCAGACAGACACAGAGGTTCCTGTCATATTCTCCTGCCTGGCCTGCCCACCTCCCACCACAGTTCTAATGAGTTTTGAATGTATTTCCAAATTTGGCCTGGCAGTGATGCTCCCAGAGCACTGCATTTGCTCAGATTTCGAGAAAACAGTGATTAACCAGGTGGGGAAATGGGGAGAGGCAAGAGCACCTCCTGCCCAGCCTGGCCCAATAGCACCAGGGGACATGACAGAAGCAGCAGAGACCCATGAAAACCCATGGGGACATGGGGAGGGAGAGGTGGCAGGGCAGGACAGGGGACCCAGTGGACCAGGCAAATCACAAACTGCCAGCTCGGCTGTTCACAGAACAATTTATTTTCAAGAGCTTTGAAGAAAATCTCAGAGGAGTAACACAATGATTTTATGAGTACCTAAAAGAGGAGCTGAAATCCCCTTTCTCCTGACTGCAGGTGCATTGATTTTCCTCAAAGTTTAGAGGCCAAACGGCTCCAATGCCCAACACCTCTTGACAAGCAAGAAGCCGTGGGCTGAGATTTAGGAAGAAGAAATGTGTGAGGTCTTTTTCAGAGCCAGAAATATCTTCACAGCTGTAAAGACAAGATCTCCTCGAACAAAAGAGTTACTTCCACCTCTGCTGTCACTTACCTGACCTTTTTGTTTGGCAAAGCTGTTGTCTGGAGAGCTGATAAAACTCACACGACAAGATATGCCTGGAGAAAAAAATCCTTGCTTACAGGTTTTTAGTAAAAAAAATATGCTTTCCCCAAAAAAAAAGTTTGAAACCGACCAATTAAAAAGCGGTTTCAAAAGAATTCAAAAGCAATTTGCATTGTGTTTGTTCTGTTTTTCCTGTTTGTTCCAAAAGGAAAATACCAAAATAAGATACTACCTCCTATCAGTATGGGTATTTATTTCTGCTGGCATGGTACCTTCAGGCCAGCCTTTTGAAAGCAGCAAATGTATCCCCACCTGGAGAGCTTGCAGTGAGGAAAGTGAGAGCCTGAAGGAAAAACTGACAGCAGACAACAATAAAAACAACAATAACTTTTTCTTTGGAACTGACATTTTCTTGTGAAAATGTGAAATGAAAAATGTCTTGTTCAGTGGGAAAGCAACTCAAGAAAGCCAGTCCCTGCCAAAAAGTCATCCCACCTGCCCTGGAGCAGAGCAGGGAGAGGTGAGCTGAGTGCTGTGATGCTCAGACACCCAGCCCAGCTCTGCTGCCTCCCCCTCCCTTCTCTTTTTTTCTTCCTATTTTTTTTCCTGTTTCTTCCATCTGCCTGGGGCTCATGTCCCAGGAGAACTAATATTTTACACCAGCATGCTGATAGCTATTAAAGTCCCACCAGGCTCTTCCTTGCCAGCATCCGTAACGGATGATCCAGCATCAGGATCATCCTCGCCCACCCTGCGGTGCTCTGGGATGTCTCTGAGCGCTCTGAAGCTCCAGCACTAACACACTCCTCTGCCCCCAGTTTTCATAGAATCATAGAATGGTTTGGGTTGGAAGGGACATTACAGATCAGTTCCAACCTCTCTGCTGTGGGCAGGGTCAGCTTCCACTAGACCAGGTTGCTCAAAGACTCTGTCCAAGCTGGACTTGAAAAAGGCCTTTCCTGCAAGGCTGTTCTCCAGGTTGTTTCCTCAACAACTTTTGCCACAGCTGCTTGATTCGTTTTTCCCAGTGGTTTCACTTAAATGCAAAATGCTTCATTTCCCACCCTGCCTCTGCACCCACCCACCCTCCCACTGCCAGGCACCAGGGACCACCACCAGTGCTGAGCTTCGCTTCCCCTTCGGCCACCCTCCCTCTGGGTATTGTGCTACTCCAATAATGAAAAACTGGAATATTTTAAATTAAAACCATCTCCCTCATATATATTCATCACTACAAACCACAGCAGATGCTGCATCTCTCAACACATTCAGTGAAGACAAAGTCTCAGCAGCAGCTTTGACTTTCCAGATGCCAGCACAGAGGTGCCTCCTCCTGCTCGCTGGCCCCGGCCAAGAGGGATGATTGATTTTACAGTATCACAGCCAGATCTGCAGTCACAGATGACAGCTCTGGAGAAGACTTCACTGCTGACTCCTTGAGAGCTTTGAAAGATCTGTAGTAATTATTTTTCCTTAAGAAAACAGATGAATTAATCCTTCTGCTGGGGTTGTGGTTAGTTTTTCTAAAAGTGGTGTTTTTCAAATGATTTCAGAAAGCAAATAAGGCTGTCTAGCACCATTTTTCAAAATCATTCCCAGTCATGTATTTTAAACACTCCATCAGATTTTCAGAAGAAAACAGATCAGATTTCTGAAGTGCTCAGTGGGTGCTGCTGGCTGTCAGAAAATGGGGATGTTGTCTTGTGCCTCCAAAGAGAGCAGCAGATTTTGCACAGATCTAACACATTGGAGATAGATGCCAGATACGTGCTCTCCCTGAGTTTGAGCTGCTTTTTTTTCCCCCTGAAATGATTCATTTATAGCTTCAAATATGAAATATAGATAATCCAGGAAAGAGAACAGGAGAATCCAGCAATGGATGAAGTGTCCTGATGTGGTTCCTGTGCACAGCCATGCTCCTGATGCCAACAAAACAAACCACTCTGCTCTAAGCCTCAGGAAAACATGTGGAAATGCTACATTTTGCAATATGGAGACCTCATGACACAACTAAGAAGGTTTGGTAAAGGGATTTGATGAGCAGCTAAGAAAAAGCCTTACTTTTTCAGATGGAAATGCCTCCTTGTGAAAGGCACTGGAGAACAAGCTCTCAGAAAATTCACTCCAATTTCATACAATTTAGCGTAAATTAGTTTCATCAGTGACAATTAAGTGGAAATACAACCTGAAAGACCTGTAACCTTTGAATGTCAGACTTGGACATCAGCAGTGCAGATGGCTCTTCTCTGCAACTGCTCTTCAGATAGCATAAAATGGTTTGGGTTGGAAGGACCTTAAAGACCACCTACTTCCAACTCCCTGACATGGGCAGGAACACCTTCAACTAGACAGCTGCTCAATCAAATGATTTGACCTCCTTTCTGTGGCTATACATAAATAACCCCCCATTTAGAAAGCAATTTATTTATGAAGCTTCTCTGGTTGACTCTACAGGCATTAACATCTGGCAGGAGAAATCGTGGTCATGTTAAAACCAGTGGAGGTTTTCTCAGCAGCTCCACACAGCAGTGTTTCTCCCACTGAGCAGAGACAAACTGGGACAGATGACCAGGGTCCTGACTGAGTCTTTATTTATGGATTTAATGACTTTATTGCCTGAAATAAGAGAGCATAACTTTTTAAGCTAAAAAAAAATAAAAATAGCAGGTTGAGAGAAGATACAACTGCTGTTTATAAGTAAATGAGGAATAACAGAAGAAAAGAAAATAGTTAAGCTAACAACCCAGGAACCAAGGGGAATGAGCTGGCCATAAATTATTCAGGATGGAAATGAGATGTTTCACTCCATTAAAGTAAATCTTCATAAAACCAGCAATTCTTGCCTCCAGTTAGTCTAAAATATCATGGGGGGTGGGGGGAACTTAATGAAATTTCATTCTGAAGGGGAAGGGCAGCAGATGAAGGGTAAAAGCCTGTTTACACAGAGCAGCAAATACATGACCACAATCCAACACAAATACCCACACTACAGATTAACTAACAGTCTTGGGGGAGAAATGGCCAACATCTCTGGCTCCTCTTAGTTTATGGTTTCTTTATTACTGCCATTAAGCCCTGTTGGGCATTTTGTAGGATGGTCTGAATGCAAATTACAGGAAGGTCAGAGTAAAAATGTATTATTTTAATAATTATTAGTTTACTAAACTGCCTTATGAAAAGAAACGTCTCTTTGAAACTCTAATGGAACAGCCCCAGATCCCATAGGATTGGGGCACAGGAAAGACTGGGCTGGCTAACTGCAGTCTGAGTCTAATTTAAATGCCAAAAATAGAAGACAATGCTTGGGGAATGAAGCATTCACCTGTATTATCTCACTCTCACAGTTTTGAAAGCAGGCAATGCTGGTGACCTGTGATCTTCTGACCAGAAAATATTCTTCGAAAGCAAAAAATAAGGAGGTGGAGGGTGGTTTTGAGCAACATCCCTTCTGCTGTAATACTGTGGGCATGACATTGTCCCTAAGGCAGGGGGCTTTAAGGTATCCCCTCACTCCCAGGGATCTGAATCCTACCAGAGGCATTGACAGACACATCTCCCTTTTCTCCCCACAAATACATCATCTGAGGGACAACCTGCAATACATTCTCAGCTGATTGGTTGCAATTTCTTGAACTTGCAGTTTGTCTTTAATTGCAGCACTGATCAAAGCAGTTTTTAGTTGTTAATTCTCACAAAGCCCTCACAAGGCTGTAACACCCAGCGAAAACAAAGCAGGCAGAGATTAACTGATCAGCACAGGGTATGTCACAGCTCACAGCTCAGCAGAAGGAGTCCTGTCCTGACCCAGATCAGTTGCATTGATGTTTTATAACAAAAAAATGCAAAATCACTCCAGGCTAGGCCTGGAAGTCTGTGCTCTGGCAAGGTGCTGAGTGCCAGCCTTCACTGTGCCACCAGCTCGAGGGCACCCAGAACTGCTGTCTGCAGCTCCCACCCACTCTTCATCATAGGGGTCACTGCAAGGCAGAGGTGCAATTTGGGATGGAAGAATCTAGGTCAAAAAGTCTAGAGCTCACTGTGCCTCTGTCTGAGGTGGTTTGGTCCTAGCAAGTCCTAACAACCAGCTCCTGGTTTGGTCCTAATGAGTAATGGTGACCTTTTGGGTGTCCCTAAGGAGCCAGGGTCTCCCTGGGCACTCCCTTCCTTACTACCACCAGGAACTCCCCTCTAAAACCAGATGCTGCCAGATAAGCTTCTCCACACAGAAAACATGGCATGACCAGATTTCTCTATAATTTCCCAAATCTTTTCCTCTTTAGCCACCCCAGGCCCAGAGAGTCAGGACTTCAGGGCATGTGCCATTCCCACATGTCACACACAGTTGAAGCACTGATGCTTGACCATGGAACTTTCACTGATGATACATCCCTCCTCACACACCTGGATCATCCTTTCATGAGTGTCCATGGATCAGCATGAGCTTGGCAGAGCCACCTTCACCCACCTCGATGGAGGAGCTGGCCCCTGGAAATGCCAGGCTTGCTTAGCTCAACACATCCCTTATCAACAAGGACACTCCTCACAGTGCTTTCTGTCCCTCTTGCCTAAACAAGAAACATTTCTCTGCAAGCCAGGCAATGTGCCTGGGAGAGGCAATTCCAGCCTGGAGATAACATAGATACAGCTGTGTCTGTTCCCTGGGAAATCAGCTGATGGGAGAGAGGGTCTCACACGGGGGAGCTGCTGTTTGGGTCCATCCAAACTGATGTTGCTGATTATGTGATATGAGGCAGTGTGGGGCAGGCCTGCTTTCCCAGTGAGCTGGAGCAGCGAGGCTGGAGGGAGTCAGTGTTTTGTATCTCTCCATGCAGAATTTATCTAAGGAAAAGGCACCAAGGACGGGCTGCAGACACTCGGCAGGATGAGAACAGCCAAGCACAGTGATATCATAACACACTCCCTGAGTCATTAGCTATGACTCCTATCTTTGTTCAGGGTAAGAGACAAGGGGATGTAAATAGAAGCCATGAAGAAATGCCAGGAAGAAAAGTTTCAATTTTACTGATGAGGCTATTGCTGATTAACTATTTTGCAGCTTGGTCTGTACTGAAGGCTAGATCTGAACACAAAAATCCTTAAATAGCTTCCATGTCAAGCATGGGCAGCCAGGGAACCATAAACTGCACAGCAGAGACCTCATCTCTGAGTCCTTAGTGTCCTGATGCCGCCCAGCATCTCTGAGGTCTGGAGTTGAATGGTTTTGCACACCAGAGGAGGTAAAGGCACACATTACATGCTGAGAGGAGCTAATTAGTGCCACACATACACCCTCCTTCTGAAGATATCCAAAATCATCAGCGATTTTTCATAGCTAAATGGTTTTGACAGGCTTTTCAAATTGGTGGAAATCTATTTACCTAAGTAGTAAATACATTTGTGTAAATCTAAGGGCAGAAAAGTAAGGATGCATCCTCAAGATGAGCTCCTCTGCAACCTCAAGTCCTGAAAGTTCCAGAACCCATCAAGTAACAATAAAGGAGTAAATAACAGAAGTAATAATCCATAGAGCAAAATTCTGCATTTCCTCTCTGTAACAACCCTGGGGCCCAGCTTGCTGTGCCACGGTGGCTGAGCCTGATTTCTGCTAACACACACATCCCTCCCTCCCTAGGTATCGCACACCGTGACGTTCTCTCCAAGTCGTTTTCCCTGAGCATTGCTTAGCAACTCCTTTCTGGTTATCTAACTCTAAGCAGTTCATCCTAATGACCATGCTGGGGTTTTATTTTTCCTATTTTTTTTTTTCATCTCTTCTCATGCTGCTTCTTCTAGTGAGGAACTGCAAGTGGCAGCAATTCGAAAGCTCTGGGCAGACACCATGGTCTCTGCAAGTCAGCTTGTTCCCTGCTATCCTTGCTGTGCATGGGGACCTGCAGGATGCTCACAGGCAGCCAGCACAGCCCCCCTGGCCCAAAACACCCCAAATCCACAGTTCTTTAAGGTTCTTCCTCTGCATCCCTCCATATTGATCTATCCAATCTGTTTTATCATTTTTAAAAAATCCTTTGAGCACTAAATGCCAAAACATCTCACTCCCTTGCTGGTGAAATCATGGGTTACAAACTGAGATTTCTCTGTCTGACATCCCCATGCAGCCCAAGGTGCTGTAAGAGTCACCCTGGGATGCAGGCAGCAGGTCTTCCATCTCTGAGGAAGGCCTGCTTTATAGATTGCCACATGGGCTTCTACATTTTTCCATGCTATAGCAGGCATTAATTAACTTGCACATGCAAATCATGCTGGAGAATTGTGTGAGAAGAGACTGTCATCGAAACCAGAAAGAAAAGTAGGAGATGTCTCTAGTAACATGCATTTATTCCATCAAAGTGTGCTTCTGGTCAGATCATTAACTGTAAAGCAACACTCAGACTGCAATCTAATATTCGGAGGATTCAGACGTCTCATGACTTCTTGTGCCAGAGGAATATTTCAGCTCCTGCATCAATCTCTTTCACCTTCATCATCACCACCACAGTGACAAGTCCCTTTTCATGGCTCATAACATCTTGCCAGTTTCTTCAGGCAGAAAATTTCCCTTTCTGAGTCACTGTAGAATTTCTCAGGCTGCAGAGCAGCCAAAGCCTCTCCCTGACTCCAGCTCTCTGTACCATTTGACAAAATCTTTACCTCAGCTCGAGGACAGAACTGCAGCCCCATAAACAGTCTAAACACCAGGGGATGTCTGCTAAACCTTGTGCTTTTCAAGCTACAGGTGGATTTATCTTTATGCTGCCAGTCAAAAGCGTGGTACCTGCATGGGCAAAGGCAGGTCATGAGTGTTGTGGCCTTAACTACTGAGCCCATATGGTGATGGACACCCTGCTTGGGTGGTCTGAAGGTGTGGTGGACAATCGTGGCTCCAGACAGACCAAATGTTGCATTTCAGGATGGGTCCAGGGTCCTCCAAAACATAAAGACACCCTGAAACAGATCACCTCCATCCTGAAGGTCAGAGTTTACACATAAACCTACTGCTAAAATTCCATTTCCCGGGGACAAACAGATAAAATCAAACAAACTCTACTTATTTTGTAACGACCCTGACTGAAACCCACAGGGATGTGGTAGATGAAGCATGACTTTCCTGGGCAAAAAGTTCTGGCATCAATTAAGGGCTATGCCAGCACTTCATCCTATCCAGGCTGTTGTGACCTGCTCCAGGCTGGGCAGCCTCAGCAACACAGGGAAGTCTGTCCTGGGCTGTACAATAATTGTTTCTTTAGTGCAAAACCAGTGTCACACAGCTGATAAAATAACATTGGGAGCTTCCACACAGCCCAGCATCAGATGACTTGAGTGATGAAAGCTGGAGATTTCCTTCCTGTACGTGATCTGGCTCCACTGTGTCATTAAAATCAGCACATAGCATCAAAGGGAGAGTGAGGGGACTTGGCAGCCCAGCAGGGACCCTCAGCAGGACAGTCATATTCCTACACCAGCAGCTGCTGGTGCTTCCCTGCCCAGCCTTGGCCTGCACATTTTTTAGTGGGGAGTGATTCCTAGGCAGGATCTGGTATCCACCAGCTGTACAATTTGGGACAAATGGCTTGGTTTTCTTGTTTCCAGCAGCCTGTAACACCAGCTTCTTGTGTATATCACAGAAATGTTTTGAAGATGAAGGTAAGGCCCTTGGGGAATATAAGGTGGGGAAGTGGTACCACTTCCAACTAGTACACTGATAGAGCAGAACAGAGGAAAATAACTAAAAAAAAAGCTTGTAATCCTTTAAATGGCATCCTTCTTTGTTTCATTTTCTATTTTATTTTTATGTGTGGAATCTAATGGAAGTGGGGAGCAGCAGGACATTAGAGCCTTGTCTGTTGTCACCTGACTGTGCAGGTACCTTGCAGCAAGTCACATCCTATCCCGGGCTACAAACACCAACCCTTAGAGAAGGAGGCCAAAACACGGCTCAAAAGCTGCAGCCATTTGGTGAGTTGCTGCAGTTTGTGGTTGCTTCAGCTAATAAAATTGTAATCCTCTCAATGACTGGTCCAAAAATAGGTTATGATTTTGGAGAGAGACAAAAAGTCTTCGTGGTGCTTCTGGGGTCATTCCCTGCCCTGCAGCTTTGCTCTGCTTTCCAAAATAAGGAGCTTTGCCGTCTATGCACGGCTGCAAATGCTCCCGCCCCGAGGTAATTAGGGCAGGACATAAATATGCATGGTGGCCGTCGGTCCCCGCCGTCGGGGGCATCTTGGGACAACACGTCTTTTAGTATAAAAATATTACTGCAATCTCCCCGATCTGCAGCTTAATGTAATAACGTCTCTCTCGGGCAGAGCACTGGCAGATGCGCAGCAGCTAAATGGATTTTGCAGCCTGAACCAGCCACCCAAACAGCCCAGGGGAAAAGCAAAGTTCCCTCCAGCACCAGGGGACTGCAGGGGTGGTGGCAGAGCCCATCCAGGGATGCTGGAGGGGCATCAGTGATCTCACTCCTTCAATCCCGCACCCTTGGATGAGGCTTCCCTGCCCCTTTCGAGGCAGGAGCTGCCCTGCTGTTCAACCCGGGCTCATCTGCCTCGTGGCAGACAAAACACAACGGAAAGGCCTTGCCCTGATGAATTTATTTGAAATGTCTGCAAATTGAATAAATTCCAGCAGGGTGAAGAGTACATAACAAGCCCTGAGCACACAGGGTGTTTCAGCATCACAGCCTTTCCTACATGTTGTGAACCCAAATGCAGACCCTGCACCCTGGATGCCCCTTGAACCAGGCAATGCAAGACCTGGACCTGTGTTTCACCCTTCTCATTGCCTCAGGCTTGAAATGGCTCATCTAATTTAAGGTCAGAAAAGGCTTTGAGGCAAGCAAAGAGTATCTTAAAGACACTCTGAAAACATTAACAACATTATCCAAAAATGTTAAATTCATTAGCTGATTAAATCATACAAGAGTAATAATTTATTTTAAATATAAGCTGCAGCACAGTGCCTGGATTGCCAAGTACACATCTTTTTCAGTCTTAAAAAAATCCCCTTTCTACAGCAGATATTGACATCAGCACAGAATTTAAGATTATTTGTGCAGCTGTTAAGACAATCCCATGTGGACAGCCCATTCCTGAGAGTGTTCAAGGCCAGGTTGGATGGAGCTCTGAGCAACCTGCTGTAGTTGAAGGTGTCCCTGCCCATGGCAGGAGGGTTGACATGAGAGGATCTTTAAGGTTCCTTTATACCCAAACCATCCTTTGATTCTATATTCTGTCCCCTCTCAACACTATCCAGCTTCTTCTTTTTAATTGGGGCCCATTTGCACACAAATCAGGTGTGTTTCACTCCTGATCTTCAGAGCAGGCACTGCTCAGTCACACCATTGAGAAGCAAACCTGGAATCTGCCAATACTTCAAGAAACACTGAATGAGCAAAGAGGGATGGAGAGGAAAAAAATTAAGTAGGAGCAGGAGCAGCAGTGGATGTTCCCTGACACTGGCTACAGAATAATGACATGTAAAACTACATTTTGAGCCAGTGTAAGGCACCAAGTACAGAAATTACACTTCAAACTGTAAACAGGAACCTCTTCCATCTCCTCTTCTCCTTTTTCTCTAATAAAACTGTTTTCTATGAGTGCTGCAGAGGTTACAAGCAGTACCACGTTCCAGTGCAAGTCCCTCACCCACCCAAACACAGAGGGGCTACTTGCTGGCTAATTTTTCAGGTCCCTTTGTGAGTCTAATTAAAGCTTTCCCCTTTTTTTTCAATGTGAGTAGCAGAGCTGCTAATTAAGTGCTGAAAATTATACTGAGGATCCAGTATCTGTTGTGCAGCTACCTCAGGGCTCATCAGCTTCCCAGGCTGATTGCAGGAGGGCTGGAGCAACAGCAGAGATACAGAGATGATGGGGTGGGGGGGGAAATCCAGTAGCTTTTGGAAAGACTGGTGGCTTGGGAATGTCTCTAATGTGAATTTCACAGGAAGAAACAATAAATAAATAAATAAATAATAAAAATAATATAAAAAAGTTGGATATCCAAACTAGAGTGCAACCCAAACCCACCAAGCATTATCCTCTCTTCGCATCCTCTCCAAATGCAGAGGAGACCACTTCCATTTTTGTGATTCCTCTGCAACCCTTTTTCATAAAAATTAATAAAGAAAATATATCAGATGCTAAAAGCATTTTAGTTCCCCTGCTTCCAATGTGCTGAAGGCCCTGACATGAAGAGGGGAACACTTGTTTAGATGAAACTTGATATTCCATGAAAGCCATCCTGTCTGCAAGTAATCCTGAAACCCTGGGACCAGGAGTCTTTGTTTCTGGTGCAAGGGACTATTCAATAACAAGATCCCTGTGGGAGTACAGGAAACACATCCTAAATCCCTGTGGAACACAGGAAAATGTGGAATGGCAACTAGCCCTTCCAAATGTGCCTCATTTATATGGTTTGTGTTAATTTTCTGATTTATCATCTTAAATGGACCTGGTCACCAGAAGAGGAGAGGGGTCAGGAGGTAGCTAATAGCATATGAAGTGCTGTCGCTTGAGGAGCATTTCAGAAAGAGCTGTAGCCAGGTAGGTGAACGTTTTTAATTAAGATATAACCTTAAAAGGCTTTTCTTGATGAAATGCCAAAAGTTGGAGCACCAGAGAATGAAGTAAGTGATTCGGGCGAGATGTCTCAGCAGTGGAAATGGCTTAATGAACTGCCCTTAACACCTCTACAGAGCTACTGAGATATCTTGCAGCTATCAGCAGAAAAGATGATTGCACTAAAATACTGGTTTTTATTTTCTCCTGGCTCTGATGACCTCCTGAAAATCCCCAGGCAGCCTCCTCCGCAGCCTGAAGGACCAGGGCTATCAACAATTGTCTTTGCTCCTTGGAGAGGAGTCACTGCTGTGCAGGCTGACCCTTGCTGCCTGGCTGAAGCCTTGCCTTCAGGAGATATGTTTCCTGATGCTCCTTGGTGGTACCTTTCACAGGAGCTTTCAATAAAAAAAGCATTAGAAAATCTGACCATCGTTAATTAAATATTTGCCTGAGCAGGAACATGACCAAACCACTGCATCCTTCCGTAACTCCAGAGGAATCCACAAGTCAGTGCGGTAACACTTCCTATGGGTTCTCCTCTGGGAACCCGGGGCTTCAGGATGACCTTCCAAGGCCAAAGAAAGCTTTTTTTCCTACTCATGACTTAGCTGGAGGGTTTAAACACGCTATTCTGTTGGCTTCGGTGGTTGTTGCCGAGCTGTTACATGTTGTTTATGCTTTGCCCACTAAGTGGAGCTGGGGACTCTCCCATCCTTCCCCTCCCGGGATGGTGCCAATGTGCTTCTTTCCCTCCCTGGAAGGTGTGACAGGGTCATGTGCTGGCAGCGTGGCTGCAGCTCACACAGACAGACCCACCCTGGCCCAGGGATGGTGGCACATTACTCACTTTCCACCACTTAAGTCTGAGGTCCTTCCCCCTTTTTCTACAGAGAGGACTTGTTTTTGAACCCAACTGATGTAGCCTTGTGCAACCAGGACAGGAACATTGACACTTTTGGAGGGTGAGGAGTGCCAGAGCTTCCTCCTTTAACACTTAGCTGTGTCAGCTTTTTTCACAAATTCCACTAATTAACCTCTCCAATATCTGCAGGTACTGACAGAAATATCTATTAGCACAGAGGATTTCCATAAACTTCCTCATAATGTGGTCCCCTGTTGTGTTTTTTTTTACATCTGTTTTATATAAACCATCTAAAAATACCTAGAGATGACATGGCAAGTTAGCAACAAAAATATTCCCGTGATCTGCCACAAAGATCAATTCAACCATTAAAACAAACTGTTTGCTTCACTAGAGACCATCCAACACCTGCACAAGTTTATACATTCCCAGCAAGAATTCCCTGGGGATTTGGGAAAGCAGCTGAAGAGGGATGAATTCCTCCATATGCCACCCGTATCCAAAGATCCTTTAGCCAAAGATCACATCAGAAATAACCTCAGAGGAGAACAGAGCATGTCTCTAGAGAAAATAGAGGACATGGAAGTAAACCAGGATAAAATTACAGCTTTACAAAACTCATTGCATTACCCTGCAACGGAAAGATAATTAGGAAATTGGTTTTGTACTAATGATTCATATCTAGCTGGGCAGGAGCTTTGTCAGGAACATGACTTCAATTTAACATAATACTGCAGCATGAAACATGGCTTGCAATATTTTCATGCCCAAGAATCAGATATGCCCAGTGTGATGCCCTTCCTCTCCCATCCCTTCTCCCCAGATCACCATCCCAGACAAGGGCATTTGGAGATCACCTGCACAACCCAAACAGCAGCTAAATGTCCTTAATGTTGTTTGCAATGAGGCAGGTTCCACCTGAAACTGTTGGGCTTGTGGGATTATTTCCTATGAACCTGATTATGATTTTTGAGATTCAATTTATTACAATATGATCTTCTCATTGGTGAGGCTAGATAAAATCCATAGGATATATGAAACCTTATACTGAGACTGATCCACAAGGTGCTCCCCCTGGAGCAGTCTCTGAAAAATATCTCTAATGTTGGAATTTCCTCATGAATGTCCCTTTCCTGGCAGTCAAAATTTTAGGATAAGTTCAAGCCTTCCTATTCAGCTGAACCAAACCTTTCCCTGTGCTAAAGGAAATAATTCCCTTCAAATTATGTCAGCACACTGACAGTGTTGACTGGAGTAATACTAATTTGCAAATCAAGTGTCTTTATGCAGCAGACAGATCTTACTTGCCTCTACAAAGGTTTTCTTTGCAGACAAAATATTTGCCTGACAAAAATGTACAATTTCTCATGGAGACATTATCCATGGAAACCACACTACTGATATGTGATGAGACAGGAATATGCCACTCCCCACTGCATAATGGATGTTGTTGAACAGTACATGGAGTAGATTGATGTGTAGTTCTTCAGTTTATGAAACAAAGCCTACTTGTTTTTCAGTGACCACCATATAGTTACATGGCAAACAATTAGTTTTCTTTAGTATGTAATGAATTTAATGAATATAAAAGTATTTAATTAATTGTAGATTTCATCTTTCCCCCTTTCCTTTGCTTCCCAGACTTTAGAGTGACTCAATATCTCTTCCAAACTTATAACAACAGCTTCTTTCTCAATAGCGGCCTCGAGGCACAAGGATTGCCTTGAGAAAAGCAAGTTCATCATACACCAGGTCCATCCTAAAATATAATAGAATATACTGAATATTATCTACTTACATAAACTAAAATGAGAAATATCCTATTAGTCAGTTCCTTTTAATCTAAGAAGAGGGAAAAAGATTTCATGGCATGGAAAATTTGCTAATATATTGAACCATATTGCCATTATTGCTTTATTGCCAGTTATCACAGGGCTCTTATCAGCACATCCACTTGGTAAGTGAATAAACCCTTTCACAACACACAGCTCTGGATAACTGTGGGATGGGATGACTGAGGAGAGCACCAGGCAAGGCAGAGGATGCCTGTCCTGCTCCTCAGGGACACACCAGGAGGCACTCATCCATCTGGGCAGCACTGCTGTCCCTGGAGGCTTTATGCAAAGCAAAGGGATTTAAAGGTATTTGGTGATTTAAAGGTAAACAGGACCGTGTCCAACTCCCAAACCCTTCACCTGTCTGCTCCAGCCAAAGCCATGGCAGGAGCTGGTGTCACACCAAAGGCTGCTGGGGGTGACACAGAGGGGACCTGCACTGCTGGCTCTGCTCCCAGGGCACCGATGGGGCTCCTTGGCTGCTGCAGAGATGCACAAGTGAGTTACTGGCTGGAATTTGCCTTTGAGGGATTATTTCAGTGAGTGTCTCACTCCTGAGTGAACTTCACACATTACTGAGTTAAAGCACTTAATAAACACTGATGAGAGTGTCACAGTATATAAATGCACTGCTGGTGGGGGTGGGCTGTGTTTTGGTGACTATATGGGAGAAAGAAACATCTACCCACCCTTCCAAGATGCCTGAAGGGGATCCTCCTGGTTATATCTATGCCTTTCACTCATATACTGATATAAAACTGTAACACTGGTGTAAACTTTCACCATGAAGCCAATTCTGTGCCAAGTGACTGAAAAATCCCTTCACTGCATCAGTTTCCTAATTATTTACAAGCAGACTGGTGCTACCTTTCCTGTTAGATAGGGTTCCCATAGCAACATTACTTTTATCACATAAGAGGATTTACCAGATTAAAACAGACGCCTTCAGGTAATTAAAATACATGAAATTTCTTTGTTATTTACATTTATGCTAGCGAGGAACCACAATACTCAATTCAAACCAGGATGTAGAGGATCTCTGCGACCAAACAAACAAGAAATAAAGCTGTCAGTGTTTGTCTAGTACAAAATGGGGACATGCCAGCTGCAGGAGGCATTGCACACAAAAAGCCTCCCAGTTTGGAGCATGCAATGCTGAGAAGGGCAGGCTGTGCAACCTGGTATTTGCATTCGGAGCCGATGCCAGAAGGTTGGGATGAATGGCCTGGTTTATTTTCTGGAGAGCCAGTTTTCAAGAGAAGACATAATGCATTGGATGTGTAAGAGCTTTAACCCCGGTCTGAATGACAGAGAGGGGTGGATTTGAATACTATCGCCTGTTTCCCAGGTATTTCAGCTGGACACAGCATTTGCCACCTCTGCCTTGCAAAGTGTCACACCTCCAGTTAATTAGAGGTTATGCAAAACTCATTCTTCCCCAAACTTGAGTTCCCACTACAAGAGCAAAAAGATCCAAACCAAAGCATCTAATTAATCATTTCCATCTTTCTCCAAAAAGTTGCCATTTTGGATTTTGCTTTGCCCCCTTAGCACTTCCAGAAGCTCTCTCCCAGATTTATGCTTACAATGCTCCTGGATGCCCCAGCCTGTTGCAGGTGAAGGCAGACACAGGATGTCCTGTAAAGTGACAGGGGTGGGAGTAGCTCTGGCAGTGCTATCACCAGAATCAGAGCAAAAAAGAAAACAGCAGGGAAAGTCAGATCTGGAAAAGCAGCCTTCTTCCTCTGGGTGCTGAAGGGCATTTTGCACATTGAGAGGGTTCCCCTCTGCTGATGTTGTGGCCATCAGGTAAGAGGTGGGAGGTTGGAAGCAGGTGTTTGTCTTTGTCCTGAGGAACAGAGAATTCAGTCAGTAGAACACTTTGGTTAGAGGGCTGAATTGACCTGCTTGTACCCCTCCACAGCAGCAACAGTGAAGGCACAGCATCCAGAGAGCTGGCTTTCAGACTGCTTCACTCTGTACTTTTGTACGGCTTCCAGTAAAGTGCAGAAAGCTCTTCTCAAATTAAATCTGTTATTGGTATATTTTAGGATCTTTGTTTCTAATTAAGATTCAATTTGTCTGCTATGGAAAGTTTTCTTGTTTGAAAGTATCGGGGAACATTAAAGCCAAAGTTGTTCTCAACAGTGTGCCAAACTACACCACCTAGTTACTCCACAGCTAGAGTCTGGAGCAGTGAGGACTTAAATCATGCTGCATAAGAGGCAACTTCAACTTTAACAGCAAAGACAGTTCAGACTTCCAGCCCTCTTCATCCCTACTTGAAGACAGAGTTTCAGAAGAGATATAGTGTGTGTTGTCTAACCCTTGGCAAGCCCTGACTCCTCCCAGCAGCTACAACTGGTGGATGAAAGCAAAAGGATATTTAAATGCAGATAGGGGTCTCCTCATCATTTTCTCTGCATTTCCTAGCAGTTTCTCATGGGAATGAACAAAGCAGCTCACCCTCTCAGAAGTGAGATTCACAGTCCCCACAATCCATGAAGACCCACCATACAGACTCACATTTCAAGCTTCTTTGCCAGACATTAGAACTGGGAACCTTTTTCTGAAGTTATGAAAGAAGAGCTAAACTTCCATTTTTTTGGTGTTAAACCCCATGTCCAGTTTTGCATGACAGGGAACTGCAATTAAAACCTGACTGCTCTGATGACAGGCAGAAAAGAGTAACTTGCAGCTGAAAGTACACCAGCCCCTGGAAGTCCAATCTAATTCTGTCACAGATATTTCCATTGCAGATGGCCCACGAAACCCATATGTGACATCACTGTGGCCTTGCAGCTTTCTTTTTATTGTCCTGGCATATCTTCAAAAAGATACATTTGTCTTCGAGAAGGTGAAATGGAAATAAATTTTAATGACAAATGAGTACAGGAGTGATTACACAGAAGGAAATTAAATCAACAGTGTTATGTCTGGCAAGTCTCCTCTGTCCTTTGAATAAGCTGGCTATCTCTTGATTAAAAAAACACAAAGAACTGGAAGACAGGAGAGTGTCCATAAAACAAAGCTATAAACCCAACCAATACCCTTCACTTATCTGGGAAAACTGTCAATTTGGGGTTATTTGGAGCAGATTTAGATGCTACTACAGAGTTATAATGATGCTGACACTGCAGATTAGCCCAATGGGCTGCTCAGCAGCTGCTTGACAGGGCCTTGGTTTTGCACTGATTGGTGAATTGACCTGTTCCTGATTGCTGCAGACTAAATCTAACACCAAAGCAAATGACTCACATTTCAATCCATTTACTTTCTAGGCATTAAATTTTAGTGTAAAGTTTCAAACCCCATTGTGAGAACTGCCCATTCCCTGCTGTAGCCAAGCAGCAGGCACTAATTCCACTAGCAAACACTCCTGCCAGGCCACACCTCATCATTGCATGCTGAGCCACAACACAGGTACAAACCCAGGAATTAACAGACCTGTTGTAGATCATAAGTATGTTCAGCTGGGAACTTACTGAGAACATTGGCCATAAAATGTCCTGATGTCAGAGAATTTGGAAGGGGAAGTGCCTGTCCTCTGTGCACATTATCACTGCCTAGGTGGGCTTTGGACTTGAGTACAGTTGGCCCCAAGGATTGTTCCCAGCCCTATCACTGGCTTCATCTGTGGATGGGCAAAGGGCAGATGTAGAACCATAGAATCATTTAAGTTGGCATTCTAAGATCACTGAGTCCAACCATAAATCTAACACTGCCAAGTCCACCGACATCAGGGTGGTTTCATGTCATAACACAACAAGAAGTGTCTGCCTGAAAGGTTCCTGCCTGGTCTAAGGCCTCATCCAGGTTCTTCACAGCCATCAAGGGATGGTAGCACTTCCTGAGGACAAAGTATCTCACCTCACCCAGACATCTGCCCATAAACTCCAGGGATTTTCACAGAAATATCTTGGATTAGACATGACTCATGGAGTGATTCAGGTACCTGTGACTCAGCTCTCCATGGATTATAGTGGTCATAGCCCAGCTGTTAAAAGTTAACATGAAGGTCGTCTAAATGAAATGAAATAGGCATCTTTCTAAGGATCATTACTGCCTTTGATGCTTCCCTATGGATTTTCACATTTCAGAAAATGCAGTGACAACATACAGTGTCTTTAAAACAAAGCCTGACTCATTTATCCACACAAATAGAGGCAAGGGGTTTAAAACAGAGCAATTTCTTACTCTGCCTTAGTATTTCCCTTGGGCATGGGCACTCTGTTCCTGTGATCCTGCTTCTCATGCCTGTGTTTTGCGTACATTCCTGCTTTCCTCTTGACTGCCTGGACAACAGCTGTCCTATTTAAATTTAAATTTTTAAATCATACAGATTCTCACATTCCCTAACAAGGGAGACCATTCCCTACCTGGAAAGAGTAATCCATTATAAGTTAAGCAACAGTAGATAAGAAATCCCAGAATAACTTGATGTTATCTTGCAGCAAGCAACACCATTGTCAGCAGACAAAACACCACTCAGTGGTCCTGAACATATGACAAATATTGTCCTTTTTTTAAAATTAATTAAATCTGAACTGAAACCGTCAATGCCTCAATTCTGAAAGAAACCTCCGTAAACAACAGTTCAATTGGGCCTTCCCCAAGAGACAACTAATTTTATGCTTCATCAGAAAGAACACATTTCACCCCCAAGAATAATTTTAATCCTTTTCCTAATTCATGCATGTTAACACTCAGAAGTGATTAGAGTTGCACGACATGAAGTAATCAAGTTCAAGCACTGTGCATAACACTCAGCAGTTCCTGCACAAGGCAGAACACACCCTCAACAAATTTATTAGTAGGGTTGCCCTTTTGAGACTATGTGGGGATTTTCTATTGACAAAAATACTTCCTTTATTCCCACGGCATTTGCCCAAAGTATTCCCTGGAACACCAAAAGAACAAGACAATAACAAGGCTGCCTTCCTAACCCTTCATACAAAACTTATGCTTTGTAGGGGCCCTCTGAGCCTTCTTTGCTCGGCTTTTTGACTCATCTGAACAGTTTACTTTGGGTCAAATCCAGCCTTTATTGAGGCAAAAATTCATCACCTCCAAATGACCAAATCTTGAAAGAAGCCTCAGCCCCCAGAAAGCAGACCATCAATTTAATCAGGGTACCTCTCTGCTAATAAATTAGATAGGCTTGGGACCATTCTCTCAGATCTTGGCCAGCTGGCACAGGATGACCCATGCATAATGCTTAAGTCTGTCACCCTGCAGAACAAAAAGGCTGTGTGAAAGTTGCCTGTGGGAAGGGTTGACCCATCCTGAGACCTGCACCATGCCCATGGGGTGCTGCTGGGCACAGACCAAAAGTGTGCCATGGACAACTCGGACAACTGAATAGTGTCAAGGACTGACCTCCTGCACTGTAAAACAGTGCACTGTAAAACCCCAGACTCCTTGAACATGAGTACAAATGTAGCCCCACAGTCCAACTTGGGTCAGCACTTGTTGCTAAGTTTGCACAGCCCTTAATCAGGGAATCCTTCAGTGAATCCAAATGTAAAAAGTGAGCCAAGGCACACTTTGAGTTTAGCAAAACATTATGCTCTTTAGGTTAATCCTGGAAGCTCAAACTTGCAGTTTTCCAGTTACAATGCCTTCTTGATGCAGTTGATAGGAAAACCTGAACAATTCTTGTACAATCCACTGCATTACTGTATTTCTTCACTTAATCCCTCATGGATAAGAGTGAGAGGAAGCACTAACAGAGCAGCATAAATTGACAATGACTACTGATAAACCAGTGTTGTGAAATAATCCATCTGATTCAATATGCTCAGTATTGAACATATTGCTGCCTCTGAGCAGCAGCAAAGGGAGATCTGGGCTTTGGCACTGCACAGAAACCATGGCGTGGTGCCTTGCTCTGTTTGCCTCCTCCTCCTTAGGCACAGCTCTTGCCTAGGGAATGACTAATGCCATATTCAATTTCCTTAATATGGCTTTGCATTGCTTATACTGCAATGGAAATTTATATTGGAGTCTGAACATGGAGAACCTGTACTGAAGAGATGGGAAGGGCAGCCAAAACCAGAACCAGAGGGGCTCCTGGGCTCACCAGCAGCCTCTTGCTGTTGGCTCAGAAGTCATCCTCCCAGAAGGGCACTACCATCCTGTTCAGGAGAGCACCTTTAATTTAAATCAGTTATTTCAAAGTATTTTCTGCTCCCTCCAGGTCTCTGGATCCCAGGGGAATGTTAAACACAGACCCCAAGCTGCGTTTGCACTGTAACCCCCATTTAGCTCCATTCCTCTGGTTCTCATCTTCCTTGTCTAGTCCTTCCCTTATTCAGGCCAAGGATATCTCAACTCTGAGGATAGGGTTTTTTCCTCCATTGCTTGAAGCTCATCAAAACCCATTGAATAACTTTTATTGTCTGTGTAATACAGGCAGTACTGCACCATCTGCGTTTCGTGTTCAGGGAGAGAGAGAGGCAGGAAGCATCTACCCAAGGAAAGGCTTTCAAATTAAATGAAACAATGGGAAAAAAAAGCCATCCTGTAACCCAGTTTGTCTTTCTACAGTGTTTAGGATGATATGAAAGTGCCACTTGATCAAAGAACAATTTCCAGGCTATTGTACTGCCAATTGGGCTTTTCTTGGGTACAGTTCCAGAAGATATTTAGCCTGCAACCACTGCTGCAGCAGCAACAGAGGAGCTGGAAATGGTGTGCAGGTGCACTAAATGCCCATCCACAGCTTCACATGTGTTCCCTGCCTGTTCACACAGCCCATGGGCACGTGCCCTGTGTGTGGCACAGCTCTGCACATCCCTCAGGGACTGGGAAGGACGACTGCAGAAAATGCAAAAGAAAGCTGACAGCACAGACAGTGGAGGCAGGGAAATGGCTGAGATAGTTTGGGATAACAGAGGTCCCAATATCCCAGTTTACCAAAGCTGACACGCTGTTTCACCCATGGTCTGAGGTCTGCAAACAAAGGGTGCTCCACAGCTGGGGCATGAAGAGCAGCAGCTCAATCCCTCACCCTCAGACAACACCATGGGATCACACAGCATGGGCTGCAACTTCAGCATTAAAAGGGGAAACCCATCTACACCCAGCTCTTTTCAAACTTAAGGGGAAAAAATACCAAAAACCAACAAAAACATTATGGGGCAACAGGCTGGGCTGTGGAGAACCACGAGTAATGATTTCTGTCCCCATGCTGAGGCTGTTAGTTGTGAGAAAAAAGTTCGTTCTCTCCTTCTTTACCTATTTTAAGTGCTTTAGAGTTCTTCATTCCCCTCATAGAAACTCAGAGTTATGTTACCAACCTCCAACACAGTCTTCTCACAGCACAGCATGGCGTTACAAGCACTCTGCAACAGCTCCGTGGGTGCACAGAGCAGGCAAGGGGCTGGTGGAGGCTGTTCCTCCCAGGCATCAGCAGAGCTGTGGCCTGGGCTGGCCTCGTTTGCAAGGCCTGGGATATTCTGCATTGACACCAGTCAGGTCTTTTACAATGTAATATTGAAAAAGTAAAGAAAAGAAATAATTGCAACATAAGTCAGGAAAAACTGTAACTCCAGGGGAAAAGAGTGGAGCAGTCTTATACTCTATCCTAACAACTTAAAAGAAAAGCATTGGTTATTACTGAGAACAATACAAGTATTACTAAATTCATATTATTATTTCAGGATGTTATCTCCATGCCCCCAAAGTGTCTCTTATGAGTCCAATGGGCTGCAAAGGGAGCAATTAGGACAGCACAGTGTTTTATTAAATGTCTTCTGCCATCTGCCAGCCCTGTGTGGCTTTCCAGCACTCAGATACCACTAATATTGCCCATCTACAAACACTCCTTGCCTCCAGCCTCTCCATAAATATTTCTTGCTTTCTATTGCCTTACAGTCCTCCTGTATTTACAGTTACTCCTAAGAAGACCACAACATGCACAGTCTTTTTGCTCAAAGTAATCCTGGAAAAACATTACCCAGACCTCCTGTTCCAAACCTGTGGATATATATGACACTTCACCTCCAGTGCTACTCAGGAGGGTCCCTTCACCTGCAGGAGGTGACTCTCAGCACAGTCCTGACAGGCTGAGGGATTCATCTAGTACAGGACTGAACAGGGATGGGAAGGAAAGTTATTGCATTAGACAAGAAAGACAGAAACTTTTTTTTTTAATGTGCTCAATAAAAGAAATAACTGCAGGGAGACACTGTGGATGAGTGATGGGTTAGCATAGCTTAGCAATATCTCCAGAAGAAATTCTATATCATTAGATTTTGCTCTTGAGAGCTGTGATGGACAAGCTCAGCCTTCACATCTTCCCACAGTTAAACAGAACAGACTCTGACAAGCTGGGTTTGTCTTGCTCCCTGTTTGCCTTGACCTTTTGGGGAGGAACAGGGTAAATCCCCACGAGGGTTCACAGCAGGTTGTGCAATCAGACTCAGAGCTGCAGTCTCTCCCCAGCCCCCCATGGCCAGGTCAGCACAATGCAAGGGCTCCTCATGATCCCCTGAAGTCACTGTCTGTACCTCTGTGAGCAAAGTGGAGTCCCTGCAGCATCAGGCTGCAGGGTCACAGTCAGGGACTGCTGTTCTGCCCACGAGACAAGGCCAGTGGTCTCTCTTTAATGTAGAAATCACAGAATGGTTTGGATTGGAAGGGACCTTAAAGCTCATCACAGTCCACTTCCCTGCCATGGGCAGGGACACCTTCCACTATCCCAGGTTGCTCCAAGCCCTGTCCAATCTGGCCTTGAACACTTCCA
>JAWWLV010000011.1:4180700-4191715 GCA_035041135.1 Platyrinchus mystaceus | reverse complement strand
ACACCTTCCACTATCCCAGGTTGCTCCAAGCCCTGTCCAACCTGGCCTTGAACACTTCCAGGGATGGGGCAACCACAGCTTCTCCGGGCAACTTGTGCCAGGGTCTCACCACCCTCTGAATAAAGAATTTCTTCCTATCTTCTAATCTAAACCTCTCCTCTTTCAGTTTAAAACCATTTCCCATTGTCCTATCACTATCAACCTTGTGTAAAATGAGAAATGTTCAGTTGAAAAACACAGCTGACAAAAAAAATATCACAGAGGAAGGTGAGTGTTAAATATTCAGGCAGGAAAAAGCAACAAAAAGTTGTTCTCTGTAACACAAAGCCTCAAAATGGGACAAAGCACATCCCAGTGCTCTGCTATTACACGCTACAAATAAATTGTTTCTGCAAGCGAAATAGGTATTTTCTCAGCCAAAAGAACAGCAGAGCAGGAACTAATCAAATTCAATGTTCTTCAGCAATATAACATGAATGCCTCCCACTCCAATGTCATTTCAATCACTTTAAAAGAGAAGTGAAACCTATAACATGTATTTTGCTTTACTTGTAAACATTTTAAAGGCCAGGGGATCTCAGTACATCAACATTCCTCCACAAACATTCCTGAGTTCATCTCCAATAGCCTCTGGAGTAAAAAGTTTGTCATGAAGGTGGGTCATTATGGAGATGGTGTAACAGACTTGAAGGGCTGGGGTCCAGACCTCGGGAGTGTTGTGCATCCCCAGAGCAAAGTGTTATCCGTTCATTTGTTCCTTAATAATACTGATGGAATGAAAGGGCTGGTTGTTTTTGCTGCTGGAGAAGAACTGGAACCCCCTGGCAGCTGCAGACTGAGGGCAGGGAGCTGGGATGTTCAACTTGGGGAAAATCAAGCAGAGATTTTAAAATGCCACTTCATCTGATTCACTGAGCAACATGACAATTAAATAAACAAACCCAAACCCAGAGTTTATTTCTCTTATTTCAAATTTGTACTTATTGCTTTTCTTTCCTTCATTTCTGCCCACTGTTTTGTTGAAGTTTAATCTATCTGCACCACATGACTCTCATGGATCCATGCCCAGGCAGCAGAAAACGTGCATCCAGATCAAGATTTTACATTCCTAAAAGGTATTTAATATATTTTTAGAGTATATCTCCCCCTCACTATTCAGACCTTTGCTCCTTTTATCTCATCTGATGGATTCTCAGGTGGGAGGTCAGGGATAGCTTTAGTTAAACATGAAGAAAAGAAACCATACAATATTCTGGAAATGCTGAAGCTGGAATGAAAATAAAAACCAAACCAACAGTGTTCTCCCACACAGAAGCAATTACCACTGACTAGCCATCTTTTTTTTTTTTTAATTTTACAAATTTCCCCTTCCCATTAAGGGTTATTTGCATTGTCAAAAGTTGAATTCTCTTTGCCAGCTTCTTGTAGTGAGTGACCTCCTTTCTCCTGGGTAGACAGTCATGGTGAATAAGAGCACCGCAGATTCTCCAGATGATTAAAATAACAAAGAATAGTGTTATATGCTCTACATTCACCTTGAAAGCATCAAATACATGCGTATTTAAAACATAAAAAGTGAGCTTTTAAAAAAAAATTCTTATCTTGGGCTAGATATGGCTTTAAATTTTAAAATACAAGTTAATCCTTGCTGGACTGGCACAGAGGGGGCTCTGATCTGGCTATAACGGCATAGTTTTTCTCCTACAGTTACAAATGGACCTTGGTTCCCTTCTGGGAAGATGCCATCTATAAAGAAAATTATAAAAATAATTGGTAAACCTCTGTCTGGTTCCTGAGTGCCAACAAAAGTGTAAACTTGGGCCATTTCTTCCTATGGATTTGATGATGGCAATATCCACCCCCCGAGAAAGTCACTGAGCTGTATTCCCTTCCCACAGCACATTCCATGCCGACCACAAAAGGCAGCATTTGCTTACAAAGCAACTGCTTTAGAGCCAACTCCTGACTTCTTCATTTATTGAGTATTTGTTCCCCTTGACCGAAACTTCAGCAGTGTTTCTCTGCCAGAGATAATATTTTAAATCGCGTATTTTAACATCATTTGCATAACTTTTTCAAAACACGTTATCGCTATCCGTGTCCTCCTGTCTCACATCCTGCCTAATCCCGAGGTCAAGGAACTCGATAGGAGCCCCTTGATTTTTCTGGGCTTCGGACAAGAATTTCCAGACCCAACAAGAGCACACTGCCAGCCAAGTGCTGCGTTTGCCATGGGCTCTTCTCCTGACTACACTGGACACTTGACAGCAGGGCCACGGTTGGTTTGTTTTTATTCACTCTGTGCCATGTATTTTAAATTTTTATCCTTGCTCAAAAAACCAGAAGTTATGCTTGCTGCATTCTTTTGAAGGTCTTTTGTGGCTACAACAAAGGCTTCCATCAAAACCTGAGCAATAGCTAAAATTCATTTTTTCTAAAACACTCTTTCCTACAGGAATAATGTTCTGGAGAAGATGGCTACAAGTACAACAGCCTTTCTGCTCAAAAAGCTACAGGAAATTAAGACTGTGCCAGCAGGAATCACTCCCCTGTGAGCTGTAAAAGCAGTGACATACCAAGAGGGATCATGACCTGACTCTTGGTGGAGTTTATGGTGATGTTCCATCCTGACTCAGACCAAAAGGGTCTCATCCTGATCGTTCTCTGTCAAAACCCAATGGGCTCTTCTGCACCCATCCTCACAACCTGGGCTTCCTCACCCTGGACTTCTGGTCAAGGACACACGTCCATTTCCAGTTCTATCTTTGCTAAGGTAAATCAAGGTGGAGGAGCAAAACCATGGCCATTTTGTGTGCTTCAAACCAACATCACTCCTGTTCAGGCATTTCACTTCCAGTACTGTCCTTATGAAAAAGGACAGTTTGGTGCACAACTAGTGTTCACAGAAACGTTTATCACAATGATGACAAATTGACTTATTTTTGTTTCAAGAGGTGCTTTTTAGCAATCTGTTCTACACATAACACAGTTTTTACATAAGGATCTAAAAGCATATGGGTGACAAGAGTAGTTACCACTAATGGCAGATATATAGGAAGCTATTTTTATACCATGTTACGCAATGATTGTAACCTGTTGTACGTATACTACTATTTTTCAATGGTTCTACTCCATCCTTGCACTTCCTCCATGTAAGAGTCTCTTGATTTCCAGTTCAGGAGGGGAACAAGAACAGACTGTTTCTCAGCAGCAGCCAAACAGTGCATTTGACAACCAACCTGACACAAAGCCGATGGAAATTCTGCTTCTATATTAGTACAAAAAAAGTGGCTTTAATTGGTAACAGATTTTGGACAGCTCATTCAGGAGTTGCCTTCTGAGTCACATCCCTTCTGCCATAGATGAAGGTGCTATGAGCACAGCCCAGAAGAAGCACACCCTTCCCTGTATGTCTTTTGTTCAGTTGGGTCTCTGAACTGTCAGGAGCAATTTCTCCAGGAGAGGATTATTGACTCTGAGTTGCATCATCTGTGGGATGATTTAGATTTAGAGGATGGGAAGGAGAATACAACACCCAGCTAAAAAAACAGGGAAAATTAAGATGTGAGTGGACTAAATACATTGAAGGAACTGGAAACCAAAGTGACATGGGGAACAAAAAAAATTACAAATTCTCCTTGTGCTGTCAATAAAACCACTGCAGGAAACATTTTTACTTGGTTTTCTCCACATTCTGACTGCCATCCTCATCCTTAATAGTTATAAAGAAAATAAGTTTTATAGATAACATTTTATTCCTCTAAAGCAACATATTTGGAATTGAAGAACAGAAGAAGAGACTTGCTGCAAGCCCTCACTTACCGTGCTTCTGGACAAGGACACCAGGCATCCTGCTGGAATGGCACTGAGAACTATTAACAGAGAGCTATTTTTCCCAGTCCTTTAAATGGAGCAGGAAGACTCCCCCCCCCCCCACCATCTCCTTTTTTTCCCATATATCTCCATCACAATGGACTTGATAATTGTGCCTCTCAGATCAGCTGCCCCATCCTATCGATGGTGTTTACCCAGCACAACCGGGGCTGGGTGGGTTGGTTGTAGGTAGGACCCTCCACCCTCGTGAATCAGCCCAGCTGAGCCGATTTGTGAGGCCATCAGCTGATTCCTGCCAGCTGAGCCTCTGCCTTCGACTCCTGTGACTCATCCTCCTCCAAATTCAACAAAGAGCCCCCAGACTGCAGGCTGAGTCACATCTGCTTTGAAGGTGGGAGTGGGGTGGCTTTTGTGTCACCCTCTCTCTGCCTCGGGAGGGAGTGCTGGGGAGGAGGTTGTCCATGTGGCAGTGAAACTCGAGTCAGAGCTCTGAAAATAACAGCAGGGGGACAAGAAAGGCCTCTGAGAACAAGAGTGGCTTCCAGCCACCTTGTGTAATAGCACTTGAATCTTCTTCTGCCGGGACAGAGGGGACAGGGATGATGTCTGATGCAGGGGAAGACCGAGTTCCCAAAGACTGTAATTACATGGAATTAAAATGCACAACTCTGTACTTACATTTTGACAGAAATGATGACCTTAACTGGGGAAAAAGTTGGGAAAGGGCAGCAGTAAAGCAGAACAAGCAGGCAAATTCAGCTCTGATTTAAGCATATATGTCTCTGCTGCTGGATTTGACCACTTGTCACCCTCTGACAGATGTGTATTACCCAGTGGTCCCTCCTACCAGAGGAAAAATCACAAATTTCCTTGGAGATTGCTAAGATTACTCTAGTTTTCTCCTTTAGTGTTGAGTATGCATTTCTGCCCTCCCCTCAGATATCCACTGCTTTTCCTGCAGAGAGGAGTCAGCAACGTGTTCCCCTGGCCGCTCCCCTCCTCCTCCTCTCCCTGGCCAGCAGAAACCTTGACTGTCCATTCCCTGCTCCCTGCCTTCAAAAATCATTAATTATCATAAGGAAGAACATTTCCTTTAACTGCACAATGTCAAATGACTCTTCAATTTAAGTGCTCATCTGTTTTCATCAGTCCAGAGCCAAACTGCTGTACGAGGAGACCGACTGGTAGCATTCCACTTGTGAGCATGCTTTGACTGGGAAATACAAAGAGAATCCACTGACAGCAGGAAATAATATAAGTCATGGAAAAGCCAGAAAAAAATGAGGGATAGACTTGGATATTGGGGGGGAACTGTGAGGCTGGATAGGGGCTGTCACTGGTTATCTTGGAAGAACCCATTAGGCTGAACATCTGCATTTCCAAGTAGAACTAAAGTCCACTAGGAACCTAGGTTTGCTTAGATGTTGCTTTAATGTTTAATTTATTCAGAATAATTTAGCTTCATTTGGGAAGTTGCAAATGAACTGTTATTTGTTCTGTGTCAACAAAACACTGGGGTTTCTTGCTTAAAAAAAAAAAAATAAAAAGAGAGGAAAACACACATCTTGTCAAGCCAATGTTCCTTGTTCACCATCCACCTTTGCAAAGACCAGCTGGTGGAAAGTGATATGGGATAAGTCACTCAGCAGTGGCCAGTGATGCTCTACAGCAACTGTGTTGAAGCACAGCACACTTCCAGACCAATGCCCAGCAGGAAAAGGGAAATTACTCTCCTAAACAACTATTTCCAGAGTGGACAGTGGAAAGAGTGAAACAAACCACGTTTTCCCGTGTCTCCTCCTGTGTGCCTCAACACCAGAAACTTCATAAAAGCCCCAGGATAATTTGACTCTGTGATTCGGTGTGGGCACAAGAGGATACAGATTGCCTGCAGGAATGTACATCTATAATGTATTTAAGGAACTGGTGGCGTTGGGCACTGTGTGTGGCACAAAGCGCCAGGCAGCTCGTGCTCCCTGGTGAATGGGAAAGTGGGAATTCAAGCTGGGTGAAGCCTGTTTATACATACATAAGTGTGTGTGGGGGGGTGGTTAAATAACTGTCACATGCTACAGTATGTGCTACCCTACTGCAAAATTGCATTATGTGTAACTTTCCTTACTCCTTTCTGTGTAATAAAAACACCTCAGGAAATTCCGTAATGCTAAAATTAGCAGCCAAGTCTCCGTTCAGAACTCAATCTAGATATAATCCTGTATCAGCACAATAAGGTTGTTAACAGAAAGACCAATTTTAATTTCTCCTTAAAGCACAGATGCTGGGTTTAATCCCATCCACTGCCATCCATGCTCCTGCTCCTCCTGCCTGAGCTCAGCAGGATGCTGTGGGGCTGTTCCTGTGCAGGCAGGTTCCCACTGTCACTTGGGGTGACCAGTGCCACCACACAGGAGCAGCTGCTGGATCAGCAGCCTCTGGTTGCCATTTCCATGAAGCACTTTTCCACAGAGCAGCTTTGTTCCCAGCGCCTCTGCTTGATAATTCCCAGTAGGAAAGACCCAGTGGCCAGTCCCAGTTATCAGCACTGCACCCATCAGCTCAGCACCAGTACAAAGGGAATGGCAATAAGAAATGGGGATTGAAACCCTTTTTTTCAGGCTGGTGGGAGAACAATGGAGCATTAGCATTTTTTAATTACTTGTGATGCTGTGAATGCAAAAGATGACGATGAACTCTAACAGGGGGCTTCTCCTCCTTCCCTTTGTAGTGCAACATGATTCCTCTGCACCTTAGGCTTGTTTGCTCACTTTCTCATGCTCTTGTTTGGTTAACAGCTACCTCTTGTCAGCGTTGCCCACCCTGCCAAGCCCCCAGACATGCTGTATGTCCTCAGCCTGGCTGAGGCACCTGGGGTCCCTGCTGTCCCCAAGGAGGCCACTGAGCTGTGGCACATCCCCTTACCCTGCAGCACAACAGTGAACCCACAGCCCTGGCTTGTGGTTCGATGCAAGTCATCAACATGCAGCTCAAATATTGTGGTTTTCACACAGCGAGTCAAACACAACATCGGAACGAGACAAGGATGGATCCAGGATGTAAATGCCGTCTCCAGCACTGCATGATGAGGACCACTGAAGACTCACATCAAGGGGATGGAGAGGGGATGAAAAGGCGGGGGCTTTCCCTCGCCCCCTCTCCTGCCTGCAACAGGCAGCATTTCCTAACCAGGAGTTGTATAAGCCATGAGAAACATGATTGAATCATGTGCTTCAGAGTCCCTGCTGGTTTCTGTTCTCGTAAATCAAGAAGGTAAATATAGATCAGTCACTGCCTGGGTTCATCAGGGTGTATTTGAGCAGTAGCCGGGCTGTCGATGCTTTATGTGGACAGCCAGAACGCACCCCGGCCATTAATCTGGTTTGTCTAATTGATGTGGTCATTTCTCTTTTGCTGACTGGATACATTAAGAAATTGCTCATTCATTCCTTCAGGTTTTTAATGGAAATCTACTTTATTTTGCCCAAAAACACAAAACAAAGCAAAGCCCTTCTTTTTCCTGTGTGCCCTGCACAGAAGAAATGGCTCCAGCTCTTGCTTCAGCACTTGTTTCCAGCTCTGTTCAGCACCAGTTTCATGAGACTGAAAACATCACTTCAGATTAGGTAAATCTTTTCATAAAAGCCATTAACTCCTCTGTGGAAAAGCCCAGTGGATTTTTCCATGAGATGCAATTTCTAAAAGCCTGTCTTTATAACTGTGCAACGTCAAGGGCCAGGAAAATAACAATAAATTAGAAAAAAAAAAAGCAGAAGGGATCAATGTAAGCAGCATTTCATTTATGTACATTCTACCTGATTTCAAGAGCTACATCATGCTACCTGGCCCACTCCAGAACTGATTCATCAAAACATGTACTTTTAGCATCAGATCTCACTGGATCAGACTCAATACTAGTATTTGGTCTCCATGCTGGATCAATTTTTTTTTTCTGTCTACAGACTAGCAGAAAAATTTATTTTTTCCCTGATTTTCCAGTCCATTCCCTGCACTGCAAGTGTTTTGCATACTAGCTGGCACATCAATGATGAAAAACATGCTGCCCTAATATCCTCCCCCAGCCCTGCAGAAGCTTTCTTGAAACCTATTTACTGCTGGGATGTGCATATTAATGTCTTGTCTTATTTGCCTCACCAAACAGAAAGGAGCTATTTTAAGTTAGTAGAAGATACACAAACTACTGAAAATCCAATCTTCATTTTCTGGAGAAGCCATCTGGTTCAGGTTCCTTCTTTTGTATTCGTTTTAAAGCTCCTTCGGGGTGCTCCTATGGACAGCACACCCCCACATACCAGAGGGTCACTAAAGTATGATTATAGAAGCCATGGGACCTACACCAGAGACTCAATACTTGGCAACTTATTTCACCAGAGCCAGTGGATCTGGCAGCCACCTGGCTGAGATCCCATTAGCAGCTCGTAAGCGAGCCGGGACCCTGATCACTGAGAATGATATAATGAATGCCAAATTAAAACCTAAAACTATGCTACCACAGGCTAGATCTTATCAGCCTCCCCCGAAAGCTGAGCTGCTTCAGGCCCTGTGGGTCTTGAGTAGGAGATTTCAACTAATATGCCGCAGGTAATTCAATCTGTGCTGCTCTGCTCTCTCAAGCTGCACTCGGCCAGGGCTGCATTACGATATTAAATCCACGGTGACTTCAGAGGTGTAGGCTTTGGCTCATTGTCCTTCAGCTGACATGCAAAATCAGGTTGAACAGACCTGGAATGACCCAGATGAAGTATCTTGGCTGAGCTTCAACTGAGAAACTGTGTTTAGTCCAAGGAAAACTGCACTATGGTGCACATCTGGATAATGCTTTTGCCTTCATTGCTGGCCCTTCCCAGCACTGGCCTTTGACTTTAGCAGTAAGAAATCATCAGGGAACAGTAGATCAATAGAAATGTCAATGACAACAAACTATCAGATCAATATTGTTCTCTTTTTTTCTGCAGTGCTGTTGGTTTCAGAGCAGATGTGCAGTGCTCTCCTGCTGAATAGCTGATGCTACTTATCTTCAATCCCTGGGATGTTTATAAACCTTTCCTTTCCTGGAAGGCCTATCCCTGGGACAACAGCCGTTATTCTGGACACGCAAAAACTGCATTTTTGTGAAAAACAAGCAACAGACAATAGACCTTCTTATTTACATGCAAAGCAAATGCACTCATGCAAACAACAGCCTCTCATCAAATCCCGGGATAGGCAAAGCCCTGTCCATGATTAGCAGCAGGATGGATAAATCACACAGCCTGTTACAGTGCCCAGGAAGCATTCACATATCTTTCTGTTTTCGTCCCCCAGAAAAAAACTGTTCTGTTTTTTGTTCAAGCAGAAATAGTTCAGTCCTTGGGTAAAATTTGGCTAAAATGCTTTGAAGACCAATAATGTAACCTGGCACTCCCAGCAGTAGCAAGTGAGCTATTTGTATATGAACCCAAAACAACTGCTCTGGCCTAACACTGTTTTTACTGAGGACAACATAAACAGCTTCTCCTGGGCATGGGCAGCCCAGCAGAGACTAAGCTGGATCTGTCACCACAGTGTGTCACAGTGGGGCCAAACAGCTCATGGATCTCCCCAGCCCTGTGTAAGGATGCCAGGTACAACAAATGATGGGGAGCTGAAACGAGTCCAGGGTAGGGAACATGAGAGGCAACACGGGAAAGCCATGGAGATCAGACACAACCTGGTGTGTGCAACACCACAGCAGAGCAAGTCACCCCTCAAAAGCCTCCCAGAACATACCTGGAAGTGTTAAAGGCCAGGTTGGATGGGGCTTTGAGCAACCTGGTCTAGTGGAAGATGTCCTGCAGCAGAACATCTTTCCTGCCCCCTGTTCATGGGTGAACCAGGTCATGTGTCCCCTTGTCAAAACTTTGCTCTCAAAACATTCCCCTCAAAGTATTCCCACACTAAAAGCATTTACAGCACTTGTTCCTATAGCAAAGAAAAAAAGGTTCTCTCCAAGCTCTTTACTGATAGAGTGAGTTTCTGCCTAAAAGTAGCCCAGCATGGGTCCTGCTAGAACCAGCTTTACTGAGGCAACTAGCTGGCTAAGCCAAGCAATCCTCTCAGCTTCAGAGGCTCATCTTTACAGGGCATGAGACAGGTGGCAAACACCACAACTCTCTGCTCTGGACTAAGCACTCAACACCAGACAAGTCAGTGCCGACAGATATGGGTTACAGGTGGCACACCACTTCAAACCCAAGGTACCTGGCAGACTTTGGAGGGCTTAAAGATATCAAGTAGGTGCTGATCTTCTGGGGAGCACCCAAGGGAGTCACACTCTTGCCTAACACAGAGTTGACATCCTGTGGTGTCTCTATATCCAGAGTCACATCCCATGTATGATCTGTCAACAAATCCACCCAATGTCCCTGCACTGGTACCATCTCTGTTCTGTGGTACTTTACCTGTTACTCCCAGAACAGACAACTAAGACAAAATCCTACCAGCAGCTGCACCCCTGTGACTTTAACTGAAATTCAGAAGAGCTAAACCCACCTGCAAGACAGTGGGAACTGATACTCAGCAGAGTATCAAGTCTCACTTGATTAGGCCATAATCATCGCAGCATACCTGGTGTGACCTGGATGGACAGGTAGCACTTAGAAGCTACACAGTGGCTTAAATTAATGTTAAACCATGGGATAAAGAAGATGAGAATGCAACAAAATTCAAGGTTCTGCCTGGTTTGGTTGTTAAAAACAGTCTTCCTTGGATAAGGAAAAAATAGTGTGTGGTCCTTTAAATAAGGCAGCAGCCTCCAAACAGTGAATCATTTAATCCCTTCTCAATGGCAGCTGCTTTATCCCAGCCTCCCCCAGAGGCACATCTGCAGCCCCTGTCCCAGTTCAGGAAGGGGAGCTCCACTGGGGACTGCAGCTCCCCAGGGTGGGGTGTCCCCACAGGTATCCCCACCCCGTGCAGCCTCCAGCCCCATCACGTGGTTCTTTATGTGTCCGTGGACAAGGTAAGCACAGCTGTCTCGGTGCCAGTGGGAGCTCCCTTTTGGGGACAGTGACAGCACAACCATAGGGCATCACTTCTTTTGCAGGCTTGGAGCTAGGCTTGCACTGCACGGTCACATATGGATTTGAAAGGGATTTCTTTAATGCTCCATCTCCCCATGTGTCTCTGAACAGCGAACTTGTCTGATG
>JAWWLV010000011.1:4156829-4180600 GCA_035041135.1 Platyrinchus mystaceus | reverse complement strand
GTCACATATGGATTTGAAAGGGATTTCTTTAATGCTCCATCTCCCCATGTGTCTCTGAACAGCGAACTTGTCTGATGGATACATCATCCGTCTGCTCCACTCAACCTGGCATGGATGATATGGAGCAAGAAAGAAAGAGGCTGGGAGAAATCTTAGCTGTACGACATTGAATGGCAAAGCATCCCCAGGTTTTGGCATGCTGGGATTACCCCAGTTTTTGTTTAAATCCACACATAACTGAGGTTTCTCTCCCATGCAGAGGGAAGCACCTCATATGGGTTTATGAGAAATATCCATATGGATGCTTTCTTTCAACCTGTCCAAGATGCCACTTAGCAATGCAGAATAACCTTTTCCATTGCCCTAAGCATAAATTAAGCCCATGGCCAGTTCCACTACAAATAAGTAATTCAAATAATGAAGAGGGTGCCCTGTGAGTGCTGGGCTTGTCCCCTGCCCAGCAGTGTCAGGGCTGCAGTCCCTGTGCAGCAGGGTAAGAGCTCATGGGGTCAGGGAAGAGGCAGGCACAGCTCACCACTCCAGGCACTTTCTTCCAGCTGCTCAGCTAATTGCATCTGCCCAGCTGAACTGTCCCAGTGAGGTCAGGATCCCATAAAACATGTAGAGACCATCCCTCACCCAAAGAAATTACAGCCTGTGCAGTCAACACACTGCCTGAGACCAGGCAATACTTCCAGTGTCATTTCACAGCACTGGGACACAAAGAACACTGAAGCTCAACCAGGAAACCTGTAGTAGAGCCAGTAACTCAAGTAAGGTTTTCTAAGTCTCAGGTCAGGGCTTTAATTACAGGACCATCCTTCCTCATGCTGGTTTTCATCATGGTACTAGTCACCCACAGGAGATGAAACAGCAAGATTAATCCTTCTTTTATCCTCCTACATTAGTGCCTCCATCACTCTGACCCCTATAGGTACTCACTGAGGTTCCAACTGATGCAAGAGGAAGAAAAAGAGTGGCCAGGCATTCTGGCTCTGTTTCTAAAAATACTGGCACTTCTGCAGAGCTCCACCTGGTCTGGGCTCAGAGACACTGTCAGCTGAATTTTGCAGTGGATGTCTGGGAGATCCTGCTGTTCTGTGAGATATCTTGTGACACTACAGACCAAATCAAAGAGAGAACACTTGCCAAAGCCGTGGACATGAGCTCCCAGGCATGCAGAGCAAGCAGGTGCAGGAATAACAGGCTCCCACCACTACATCCCAGTGGCTGCTTAATACAATGTCCCTGTGCAACCTGGTGTTTGCAGACAGAAGAGCTTTTCTATGAAATATCAATTTTTCCTAAGAGCCAGCTGACACTCTGCAGCCACCTTTGCTAAATGATGAGTGTATGATAGGGGCTGTGCCCTGCTGGAGGGATGGCAGGCAGCACACATGGACACAGAAATGGAAAGGGAAAGGTGCTGTGTGTTCTCTCAAACAGTTTCAAATAATTTTTTGCTTGGAAACACAACCCAAATCAATGCACCTTTATAAAACCAACAAAAATGTCATGGGGTGACCAAGCACACACTTTGGGACCTTGATGTAAACGCACGCTTGAACATCCCAATAGTCAGTTTTGATAACGTCAAAACATTCTGAGGAACAGCACTGAGGAAAACTCACCAAACTAAAGGAATTAGAGATTAGCCTTTCCACTCTGGGGAGGTTTCATGGAGAGAAAGAGTGCCCATGAGGTGAGGATGCTGGAAGCCCTGGAAGAACTTGGGGATCAGCAGTCTGTTGACTGTCCTAATAGAAAGCTCTGCAGACAGAGAAATAACCCAGAAAACTGCAGGAACCATTTAAATGGTATTTAAATGGCACAATTAATTAGTCACCGATGAGACAAGTATGAGGGGATTATGAGGGATGTTAACAAACATTTTAATAAAAGGAAGAAAGATAATCTATTGGATGGATGTTGCTGGCTTCTTCTCTCTCTGTATTCAGAGTCATAAAAAAAAAAGAAACCTGTGTCCCACAAAATTGGAAAGGCCATATTTAACACTGATAAGCAAAACAGCTGAGATAATGAGATAGCAGTTGGTGGAGATCCCTGCTACAAGGTGTTATTGAGGCCAAAGCTTTGGTCAAATTCAAAATAGGATTAAGTATTTAAATTACTAGTCAAACGGCCACTTGCTGTTAGGGAAAAATGGGTAGAAATTAGTTTGGTCTAGAAAGTGGGAAGTGTCTGGGAACAGAAGAAATTCTGCTGTGAAAGTGTCATGGTGTGCTTGGCTGCTATGGGAAATTTCACCTTAATCTGAGGGTGACCTCAATGATGGGACTTGTTGAGAGGGTAACTTGTCCTCACTCGTTTCTTTATCCACCTTTAATCACCTCGAAGAGCACCATTAGAGGGGCAGGTGTAGAAATTCATCTTCCTGCAAGATTGGATGTTACAAAAAAACTCATGAGAACAGGGTAAAGATTAATGAGAAAGAGCTTAAGTGAGCCTCTGACAAAACGCTTGCAACATTTATCATTCAAAGTGGTGGCAGGTTGTCTTGTGGAGCAAACAGCAGGTACCACTGGATAGAACAGAGGCAAACTTGCACAAAGTAGATCAAGGCTGGACTAAAACAGGGTCTGTGAAGCTATTACACAGCAAAGTCTGTCAGAGCAAGAGCTCTGAGCAGTAGAAGGTGGAAGGTGGGGGTGGCACTGTGGTACTGCACAGTGATTTGTACCAACTTGGGTGCTACAAGGGTTTCCTAAGAGGACACAAAAGCCTCTCTCTGCTGCTACCAACCAAACTGCCCTCAAACTGCACATGCTCTGCTATGCAAGCCCCAGGTAGTAAATATGACTCAGTTGATTCTGAACCCACACACAGATAAGTCCCATTAAAACTTGGCCAGACTGACAATCCTGTCAGAAACAAACTGTCCCATGTCCTTTACTCACACACTCTACAAGCACCAAGGAATTGGATGTGAGGACAAAAGGCTGGAGGTGCTGTCAGATAGAGTTCACCATGGTCCTAGTAGTGCTGCAAATCAAGGTGCAGTAACAAATGGAGGAGGTTTTCACTTTTGCACAGATTTAGTCCAAGAAAAGCTCCTGATATCAGCTATATCCAGTGTCCATGGACTGAGCAAAAGCAGGTGGGGGAAGCCAGTGAATGAGAAGAGAAACAACAACCAAACAGGAAGCCTGGGGACTACAGAGAGGGACAGGAGAACAGCTGCAGCTCTCAGTGGTGTTGCTTTCAGGCAATCAAAGAATAAGGAAAATAATAAAATAGGGTTCCAAAACTGCTGGCTGTAGAGAGGGTAGTCAGCTGGCTGTACTTTGGCTCCAACAAGGCTTTTTCTGCTGTGTGCTGTACAAGATGAGTGCTGGCCACAACGACAGGAAGGGAACAGAGCATCCTGTCATCCTGTGATGACACCTTCTGCTGACCAGCAGTGACCTGGGAGAGGTCATTTCTGTTCCTGTCTGGGAAGAGAGGGGCTGCAAAGAGACTGCAGTGAAGCGGGGAGGGAAAGAGCATGGTAAAGCTAAGCTGGAGAGAGTCTGGTAAGAAACTGGGAAAATGATGGCACTCATCTGGAAAGCCACAAAAAACCACAACAGAAAGGAAATCAAAGATGATGTGGTCTGCTATCCTGGCCAAAGACAAGATCATGGACATAGAATCATAGAATAGTTTGGGCTGGAAGGGACCTTTAAAGGTCACCTAGTTCAACCCCCAGCCTGTCTGGGTTTATCTGTGCAGTGTCACTGTCTGTATGTCCCCAGAAGGTCACTGCCATTGAAGCAGCTCCTGTCAGAGCCATTCACATTGGGCAAACACTGACTTCTGAACTGAACTGATCCCACTGGAGGATACCACCTTTCATTTTTACAAGCAGACATTTATTTCAGTATTTAGAGAATGGAAAGTTTCTGTCCACTCGAGACACAGCCCACATTGGGAATAGGTCCTGTTAGAAGCTCTAGCATGAAGCTGTAATAGAGACTGAAATCTGATCCTCGCCAGGCATCACTGGAGATGAAACCAGTCTGGATTTGATGTCAAAATGGTACAACACAAATACAGCCAGGGAGTGTATTTAGAGCAACCCAAACTGTGAGAAACAAGAAATAAAAATGCAAAAAGGAATAATCTTGAACATGAATGCCAGCTATCCTGAAAAGCAGCTATGGATATAAAATATTAAACACATCTTGCACCTGATACCTAACTCCTCCCAGCCATGCCATGCCAAGAGCTGGACAACACGACATGCTGCAATGCATGAGGCATTATTTTAGTCCTAATTCTGTCTGTTCCGGGATTACAGCATTAGCACCCAAATCTCACAGTGCAGTTCAAGGAGAAAACAAAAAGCAGGCTCCCCATGTTTTGGCCCTGGGGTGAGGAAAGCCCTGCTCTGGGGGAGGCAGCCAGAAGAGTTATTTTCCAGCAGCCAGACAGTTTGGCGAATGCCGCCTGCAGCCCACAGGACACTTGGGCAGGCAGAAAGGACTCGGTGGGAGGGAAGGCGGCAGCCCCGTGCAGGGAGGTCTCCCGGGCCCGGCACGGCCCGTGGGTATTGCCGGCGGTCACATGCGGCAGAGGCGGGGAGGGGAAGCGCTGAATAATTGAGGAGCTGCAGCGCCCTCCTCCCTCCCTCCCTCCTTCCCTCCTCCCTCCATCCCTCTCTCCCTCCATCCATCCCTCCCTCCCCCCTCCCTCCACACTCCCTCCGCCCTGCGTGCGCTGCCGGGAGCCGGGGTCGGCGGTGCCGGCGCAGCCCCCCCCGCCCCTCCGGCTGCAGCAGCGCAGCCGCCCCCGCGGGGAGGGTACCCGCGGCGGCCCCGCAGCACCGCCCACCCGCCGCGCTCCGCGCCCGCGGTGAGTGCCCGCGCCGCGGGGAGGGAGGGAGAAGGGAGGGCGTGCGGGGAGGTGGGAGCCCCTCGGAGCCCCTCGGGGAGCGGGGGACAGGCGGCGAGCCCGGGAAAGGTCTGCCCGGAGCCCCGCGGGGGAGCGCGGCCGCGGCCCCCCCCCGCCGCGCACACGGGGCCGGTTTTGTGCCCCGCTCGGCAAGGGCAGCGCCCCGGCTGCCTTGGGACACGGGGGAACCGGCCCCGGGGGACCCCAGCCCGCCTGAGCATCCCCTCGTCCCGGCCCGGCGCGGCCCCGTATTTACGGAGTGTCGGGGCACTCGCCGGCGGGGAGGAGGAGGAGGAGGCGGCGGGGGCGCCGGCGCTGGCAGCGCGGGATTGATAGGAAACGGGGGAAAAAACAGAGTGAGAGGAGGGACACCGGGTGGTCTGAGCGAAGCGACAGCTCTCGCTACAGGTGACCGTGAGGAAGGCGCGGGGGGAAGGTCGGGAAGCTGCGGGAAGGGGGACTGGGGGAACAGAATCGGAGGAGATGGAAAACCGCGAGGGAGGCGGGCGCGGACAGATGAGACCTGCGGGGCAGGTGACACCCGTGTGGCCGGTGTCACCCGGGGGGGGGTGGCTTGGGGTGACGCGGGGGTGGGTCACGCGTGGGGCCGGCGGCGCCGGGCGAGCGCTGTCCGCGGTGCTGAAGCCCCGACGGGGCGGCCCCGGCCCCGCCGCGGCTCCCCCGTGGCCGCGGGTGACCCACTCACACGGGCCCCGTTTGCGGCTCCGTCCTCCCGCCGGCGCCGGCAAAACTCCCCGCGACTTGGAGGCCGGTAATGGAGTTGGCTTCCTCTTTACGTCACCCCGGCTCGGTGCTGTTTATTGATTCCACACGGGTATTTTGGAGCTGACTGGTACCAGCCGTCTGCCCGCCTCGGCCCCGGGTAGGTGTGCTCCAGCAGCCTAATTTCTTCCCTCAAATTGCTTTCCAGCCCAGGTTTTGTTGCTTATTAAACAGTAGTTTATGCAGATAGACTTAGTGCCTTCCTGTCACAGGCTGTGCTGAAAGTGCTCTAGTACAGGGCTTCCAAAATCAACACTGACTCTGAGGAGGAGTAGGAAGCCGTATCACTCTGGTCGACCCCAGAGAAGACTTCTGTCTCAAAAGGACCATGTCTGATTTAATCTAGCACATTAGCTAATTAATTCTCCCAGTGTCCCTAAGTAGCAGGCAAGTACATTTTACCATGCCAAGTCATTTGTTTAACTGCCCAAAAACTGTCATGAGACTGAAAGTCTGATTGCTAAAGATATTTATGTGTGTTTGTTTTATCGGTACACGTACTCAAGGCATGTGATTTACTGGAGTTGAACAACATATTGTAAACAAACAAAAAACCTCAAATAAGCCAAAAACGACACTAGAGAGAAAAGTTACCTAGATTAAACTGACAATCTGTTCTTAAACATGCTCTCCATGAGGAATCCTTGTTGAATGAGAGCAGAGAATTAAGGGGGTCTTGCAGAGATCCAAAGCCCGATTTCCCTTTTTCATCTATCAAAGGTGCTAAACTTTGCCAACAAAACAGAGACTGATGAGTAGTAAATAATACCAACAAGGAATATTGGATCCTCTCAAAGTAAAGTCAAATGTGCAGTACATATCTGAGAAGACAGCACGGAGGCAAGAGCTGAGATAGGACAAGCTGTTGAACAAGAAGGAGGGAAAAAACATCTTGTTCAGTTGCTGCTCAGTAAGTGGAGATGTAGGAAGGAAATTTTACCTCAGCCCTTAGAGACAGACTGCTAGAATACATTAGACATCAACAAAAATGACAATAAAATTGTAAGCAAGGAAAAAAAAGAGAAGAAAATCCGAAGCCTGTCAAAGGCTGGAGAAAGGCCCTTACAAAGGAGGAACTATGGCACCTGAGAACTCACTTCATCAAAAAGAAAGGTGATGTGATTCTTGCCTCTACAGAAAGAAATTATTAGGCACTGAGTTATTCCTCCATCTGCCAAGGAGAGACCCAACACAAGCTAGTGCCGAGGTGCTGAAGCCAAAACATTCCAATTTAAGTGAGGGATCACATTTTTGAACAGTGGAGGGCTGATGACCTGATGAAGGAGCCATCAGAAAACCTGCTGGATTCTCCATCTGTTTATGTCAAGACTTGATGTCCTCCCAAAATATGTAACTTAGCCAAAACAAGTCGTTGGGCTCCCTGCAGGAGTAATTGCCTGGAAACTAATGGTCTGCAATTCAGACAGAATTAACTCAGAGGACTTAATGGTACCTTTGATTCTTAATTCTCCAAGTAAGGCACAGGAATGTAGAGGTATCCCAGCCTCCCCTCTAGACAAGTATAAATTTCCCAGTGGGTGGGATTTTAACCACATGCCAGGAGCAGAACAAATGACTGACCAAAATTCTATTTTGAATCCCCCACTTTTTCAACTGGTTTCATTAATTAACTCTCCCTAAAAATAATCTATTTCTTTGTGCATATTGCAGTGAATTGAAGCATTTTAAAATCATTCTCCTCGGGGAGTCAGTTATGACTCTAAAGTCAAGCCATATCTTATCCTTCTCCAATTTTTTTTTAGGATTACATGAAAATTATGAAAATTCATTCTTTGTGCAACTTCAGAGTCTCAGATTGGATCGTATCAGAAAGGATTCCAGCCAAAATTATTTTAAAGGATATATTTGTAGGCTGATTTGACATTAATTCCTTCTCGAGCACAAGACAGTCTGTTTTCTCAGTTCTGAAATCACGCACATATAATAGGATTTCATCCATCTTCCCTTGAAGGCAACAGGAGTTTTTCTAGAAAATTCAGAGAGAACAGTGAAAACCTCCTACTGGCTAAATTAATGGTTTTCCTGTGAAGCCCTGAAACACTCAAGTAAATAGAATGGCAAGAACTTACACAAATATAAACACCATCCTGGACTCATCATGAAAGCAAACAAACAAGCAAACAAAGAGGATAACAGAGCAGTCTGTAACAGACTTTTTAGTCTCCAGATAATCAGAATTTTGCTTTCAGAGCACCTGAGCTATTAAAGTCATCATAATATATATGTGTAAACAACATGTCATTGTTTGGATTATTAAGACATTTTAAAAGTAAGAATATAAAAAGAAAGCAAATACTTCTTTATCCATGTGTAGTGGGATCTGTATGTCACTCAAAAACAATGCTGGCAGGTGGTCACTATTTGTGTCTTTCATATTGATTAAAAATAATTAAAAACCCCAAAGCACTCCCAGAATAAACTATTTTTATATATATATATATATATTTAAATATATATATATATATACATAAAAATTACTCCCTCTATAAAATATAAAGCCATGGTTGGGTCTGAACTTGTCACTCTTGTGGGAGATAGAAGATCTAGGAATGCAAAGTATTCAGAGCCCAGAAACATAGTAGGCATTTTTAGACTAAAAACATTTTTCATTTACAAGTGATGAGACATAGTTAAGTTGTGGTTGCCAGTGAAAAACCACTCCCTACTACAGGGAAATGTTTTTCTTTTATATGTTTCCTTGGCTCATCGAATAGCAGCCCTTCCTCTAGACCATGTGGTCATCTGCATGGCACTGGATGTTCTGACCAGCACTGATGCTGCCACCACAGCCCATTTCTTTCTGTCACCAGGCAGGAACATCTCTATGGGAAAACTATTTTTTCCCCACAATAAAACTGTCAGAGTGAAGCTCTGGCACTTACGAAACAAATCCAGTGAGGTGGAGCCACACAGCACGTGACTGTTGTTTTTGTTCCTCAGCACAGTGACTGTATCAATAATTTACCAAAAGGCATGATACCACAAATTAAATCTACCTGCAGGTGAACAGAAGAAGAGCTTTTGCAGGGCGGGTTTTTCAAGCACCACAACCTAATCCTCAGAAGACAGCGTTACAGGACCAAGTGGTTTGCTGCCTATGGGGAAATGGGTTACTGCTGCCATAGTGCAAGTGTCTATGGGGGTGACAAAACTGTGTCAGATGTTTAGGTTAACATCTGTAAAACCACATGTGTGCATTTAGTTCCTCTCAGCAGTCATTGACTCTTGCTTGTTGGTGACCATGACCTCAGTTAGTGGTTTGGTCCATTCCTCCTGCAGGTCCCTCGGCTCCCTGAGTGCAGGTGGGTCTTCCTTAACAAAGCTTTTTAAAGCTGAGGATGGAGACACCCCTTCATGCTAGACATCACTTCCACACCTGGGCATGTTTCACCCACAGCAGCCCAATTAAAACTTAGCTTTAATCATGTCTTGAGCATTATTGAACCAGGTCTTGATGATGGACCTATCGAGCCATTCTACATGAGCCACTGCTCCATAGTGCTCAACAATGCCAGGGTGGCTCCAGGTAGGATTTGGACCCCCTAGTCAGGTAGAGAAGGAAATGTGTGCTTCTCCTGCCTGTCCTTCATTCTCAGCTGGGACCAAGCAAAGCATTGGTGACAGGCCCTGTACCACTCCAGCCCTGAAGCAAGGAGCTCAGGAAGCATCTGGATATGCCAGTGCCTTGTCTAAGACACCTGGGCAGCAGCAGGTGTGTTCCACTCATTAACCAGCTGTGGAATCAACAGGGACCAGGAGATGTGCAATTAATAACCAGGGGCACCAGCTCTGCACAAAGTAAATTCAGACAGAAAGAAGCAGTATGTCAAGTTCCTTTGGCTGAGGGCTCTGGCACAAGCAAGAACTACAGCAATAATATTCCAGCAGCTCTACTCTTAGCTGTGTGTGGGCACACCAGTGGAGTTACCCTTGCCAGGCAGGGCAGAACACCATTAGGAGACTCCACTGACTGTAACTGTGTTGTCTCAATGAAAGACATTGGGGTTTGGGGTCCTGCAGATAAGGGAGGCTAAGAGCAAGTATGCAATTATCTACTTTAAGCTGGAGGTAATCATGTTGGCTCACGCTGATTCCCTTGCTCCATAAGGACATCTCTGGGCAGTGCATGTTCATGGCTCAGGGATGTTATAATACCTGAACTTATAATTTTTAAGAACACATAATTCTTCATTTAATTCTGCTTCTCTAGTACCATCCTAGATACTGATTTAGTCTTAGATGTGCATTTTTAACTCACTGGGAAATGTCAAAAAGCTCTCCTGCTCAAGCTCTAGGTATTACTCACGCTACACACTGCTTAGGTGTTATGTTGCCTTTGCCTGATTGATGATGATAAATGACTAAACACAGGACCCCTATTCTAAATCATCATCTTTGATCAACTTGTGCTCACATTACTCATATAATCGGTTGTGTTGAAAAGCAGGAGGATTACTCATGTAAAGCAAGGATGTTTTGTCCTAGTGAAGAATAAGAATAAGCAGCAAAATGTAATAAAAAGCAGCAGGAGCTGCTATTCACTTCTTTGGAAGTGTAGTGAATCTACCTCAGGCTTCTGCTGAGGAATTTAGTGACACAGGTGACAAGCAGCCAAATTACCCCCCAGCTCAAAGCTCCCATTTGCATATGCAAAAAGCTCCCGTTGATTTGCATATGCTACTACTGCTTCTCCTGGAACCCTTAGTAGGCTCGGGGTGGAAGAATGTGTCTTCCCAGCTTCTTCTGAGGAAAGCAGTTGTTTGAGAACCTCTCCTGCATTAATTAGCTGATAGTCAAAATAAATGGAAGTGGGGCATCGAGGCATAATCAATTACATTTGTATAACTGCTGATGGAACACGATAACTAATTAATGAGACCGTGTGAACGTACAAAAGAAAAACGCATTTGAAACCCAGCAAGAGCTGATTTGTGTTTGTAAGCCTGATGTGTTTACTGTGTAAAGGGCCAGTTCAGGACTCCTACTAAATTATTACAGAAAGATGGAAAGATTGCTGGTGAGTGAGAGTCAGCAGTGAGAGGAAAAAAAAACCAGCAGTTTCTTAGTGGGGAATAAAGGAATCTCTATAAACCCAACAATCTTCAAAATAGAGGCTTAAATATAGTGGATTTTCAGGTCCTGTGTTTGACATAGAGGTAAATCTTTTTCTGGTTCAGTGAAGTCAAAATGTTAAACCAGTTCTTTACTGAAAGATTTGTGTTTTTGCCTCTGAATTGAAAATGCTACCCAGAAATGAAATAAGTTGTCATAATGATGCATCAGCCAGACTCTTGCAACAGTAAAAATCCATTTTGTTTAGAGGGGCTCACACATTAATAAATAACCCATTCTGTGAATTATGTCAAATGAAAAAAGCTCTCCTGTCTGGCTTGCAGCAAACCATAATGACTTTCATTCTGTGGTGTAAAAGTATGGATCCACTGAGGAAAGAAAAAGAAAACACAGCCCAGTAATTAGAGAGATTTCCTCCTGTGTGTTGTTAAAGCAAAGACAGTTTTTAAATGAGTATAATTCTAGAAGAGACTGTCTGGTAACCCAGGACTAAATGTTTCAGTGATACAAAGACAGCCCTTTTCCACTCTAATAGTGGGATTTGATACGTAAAATGTGCTATATCATTGAAGTGGTAATTACTGAAAGTATAATCTACTAACCAAAACCAGGGAAAAGCTCAGAGTTGCAAACACGAGGCTGCAACCACTCCACTGATGCCATCAGCAGTCATACTGTTAGACTTCAACAAGGCACATCTAGAGGAGCATGAATCATTTTTAGCATGGTTTCTCTTCTGCTTCCATAGAAAACCCGAGTTAATCACCACACACTTCTGTAAGGCAGTGGCTTTCTCCATTTTACTGATGGAGGAACAAAGTTACTTATCTCATGTGGTTTCACTACTCTCCTAGAGGGATCCTGTCAGAACAGCTCCAAGAAGTTCCTGGTTCCTCACTTTCTGCTCAGCTCACCCATCTATTGATTTACCATTTCCCTGCATTAACCGTATCCTTACAGCCTTTAAGGCTTTTACTTTCCCATCTCAAGACAACAATGACAAACTAGACCTTTTAGCAAATGTGTAAATTGATTGTGCCTCTTTCTCTGCAGTTCTCTCTCTCTTTTTTTTTTTTTTTTTTTCCGTTTTTGTGATTAAATAGCTTTTTTGCAAACCCAAATGGAGCACTTCATGCATATTGCATTGCCTACAGCTCAGCACGCACAGACTCTTGTCTGTCATACCCTGCACTCACTCCTGCGCTGCTCTGCACCATGGAAATCATTGGTACCTGTACAAAAACGGCAGAAAACAAGAGGAAAACCAAAATTCCTGGCACTGGACTGCCTTCTACAGACACAAGGGAGAGGGACAGGAGAAAATCTGATGTCTTGGATAGGTGGATTTACTGAGGGAGGGGATGTGCCTCCAGGGATGCACATGAGCGTCTCTGAAACGGTGAACAGTGCATTTTGGCTTCCATCCCGTGCAGGCTCTAAGAACTGTAGGTGCTGTCTCCAAATGCATGCAGGCCCTAGGAAGGAGGAAAACACTGATTCCTCCAGTCCCAGAGCTGTTTCCCACTAGCCTGGTGCTCCAGAGGGTCCCAAGGGACCCTGACAGCCTGGATGGACTGCTTGGCACCCTGGCAGAGCTTAGAACAACTCAGTATCGAGGGACCTGCTGGCCTTCACCATGACCGGCTCTAATTTCACCTCTGAATATGTCACTTCATCTCCCATCTCATCCAGGCAGGAAGATGAGCCCTCAGCCACCAAAGCCTCCTCATTGCTCTCCTGTGTGGACAAGCTGCCCACAGAGCAGTGCTCAAAATACTGATTAGCTATTTACTTGGGACATGGGAACCACCAGCTGCAAGACAGAAAGAAGCTTTAACATCTCTCCCATCATTCCCTCTGCCTTTGCCCTGATAATTCAGGCAGTCCAGTCTCTCCCCAGCAAGGACAGCAGTTAAACCATCACACTGTATCCCCCCTGAAGGCTGGAGAGAGGCAAAAAAGGGTGATCTCTATGTACATGCTAATTATATCACTGGAAATAACATAGAGAACGGCCATTCAACCTCTCCACTTCCATTTTGCTGGGAAGACACACACAAAAAAAAACCTTGAACCCGTTTTTAAAGTTGACGCAACATAGAAGGTTAGTCTTAAACCTGAGATATTATGACTGGTTTAATTTAGCGACAGTTTTAGTTTAAATTAACCACAGCTCCACTCGAATTCCTCCAGCAGAGGTAAAAACGGAAAGATCAAAAATAAGAAGAGCCCAAAATTACCAGCAAAGGCAGAAGGCCAGACTGCTGAAGCTGGACCCACGTGAGCGGCGCCGGGATCGGCAGCGACCAGCCCTCGCTCTCGGCTCTGTGCCTGGTTTTAAATCCCTTTAAGGAGGGCTGACGATGGAGACAGAGCCAGCTTTTACAGTGGCAGCCCAGCTGGGGCTCAGCACTGTAAAAACAAGCACGTAAAACTCCAAACGAAATCGCACTCGTAATGAAAACATCGCGGTGACGAGCAGCCCCAGCAGAAGGCTCCGCTCCGGTCGGAGCTGCTGCCCGACTCCCGCATCGCCCCGCTGACGTCAGTCCTGTCCCTGCTGGAGGAGCTGTAATGAAATTCAGGATCCACTGTCTCTTCAGACGAGCCTCCTCACCGCTACCGAGCTCACAGTCAAAGGAAAACGGGAAGGGGGAGCGGGGAGGTCAGGCTAGCACATTGTTCCACTTGTCCTTTTTCCGGGATTGCAGCGCGTTTGCTGCCTGGAGCCGCCTTTTCCATCATCTCGAGCCACCTCTAGCATCCCTTTGAGCCTTTGGGGCTCCCTTTCCCCAGGGAAATGCTTTAGCCCAGCTCGGCATGCAGCCCCTACGAGGAGGGGGTCTGAAGGCTGCTGCTCCTACATCATAAACTCCTGTGTTACCATTCCCGGAGTCCACTGCAGGCACTGCCTTGGGGATTGGTAGGAACCTGCTTCAACCCCACATTTCTGGAGCTCATCTCCCTTGAGCAAGGAGGAAGGTGCTTTCCCCCTAGAAAATCCTGCAGCAAACTGGGTGCTGCTGACCCAGCTGCTGGGGGCATCATCCAGTTTCCCTCTGTAATAATTACTCTGGGAGCCATGGAAAAGCAGAGAAAATCCAACCTTTTCCTCATAACAAGGGCCCCTGGCTGGCTTTCCATCAATATACCAACAGGAGCTCTCTTTTTTCATTTACCATGATCGATATTCTGTTTCTTTTACATCCTCAACAGCTTTTAATAGAGATATTTGCTCAAGAATACTCCTATGGACTCCTGGACAGATTTTTCTGTCATTAGCAGACAAATCAAGTAAGCCATTCCCAAGATGTTGTTTGGGGAAGGTTGTCTGGGGAAGCTGGAGCTGTGGGGGTGATGAGGATGGGTGGTGCTGTGGGGCACCGTGCTGCATCTCACCAGCAGAACGAGTTTTACATCAGGAAAAATTCAGCCCTGACCCAGACACTGAGGAGGATCCATGCCTGTAAATACCTACACCTCTCCTTCTGACTTGATTGCAGTTATAGTTAATTTACCCTGATGAAGAAGAGTGTTTTGGTACAAACAGCAGTCACTAACAGGCACGTGGTGGCAGCCGCCAAGCACCAGCCAGCAAGGAAAACCAGCCCCAACAGCCTGATGATGGAGAGCTGAGCAGCTCCAAAACCCGGCTGCAGCTTATCCCCTCTGAGCCACAGCTCCCTTCATCTTCTTGGGTTTATGATGAGGAGAGCAGATTAAAAAAAAACAAGTATAAATTCCCTTTCCTTTCCACTGTGTGCTTTTAGTCAGCCAGGGTGAGTGGAGCAGAGCAGAAGGGAGCTGTCTCTGCCCCATGGAAAGGGTTGTCATCCATGACATATTTTTTCATTGTTTCAAATGGAGTGAAAAGATGTTTTCCAAGCTACAGAGCAGCAATATGCCGATCTCACTTAAACATCTGGAATAGTTTTGAGTGACTGCTTTAATTGAATACAGCAGCAATTATAGAGTTATTTCATTTCAGATGTTTTGAAAGGTTCTTTTTCTTTTCCTTAGTGACTTAGGGGGGGCCATATGAATTGCAGGGCTATGTTGGATTGCCATGCAGGATGATTTGGTCATAGCCCAGCCCCAGGAAGCTGGAACTGCTCAGCAGCCTAAATCTGGGTGCATCACCAATCCACCAGACAGTCCCTGCTTTAAATTTAAAGCATTTAAAATATTTAAGTTTTTTTCCATTATTTTAGCAGTTGAGATTATTCCAGAACAAGATTGCCATGTCTTCTCTTGGAGTTCCTTGCAATGCTGGTGAGAAAGTGATTTCTATACCATGATGTGGCTCGGGAGTGAACTGGGCAGTCCAGATCAGTCATGCTCATCTCTCTTCAGATGGGGGAATGCACTGATTTTTCCAGTGTGGATATGAATCCCTCCAGCAAGACCTGAGCATTTGCCACCCTTCCCAAAGCCTTCATCAGCCACTCACAGACACGCCAGACAAGATAATGAAAAATTACCAATCTCATATCACAGTCCCAACCCCTCTTAAAAACACAGGGCAGGTCTTCCCATACCAAAGCACAACTTGGTGTTGGGACCAAGGACCAGCCCACAGCCTCAGCACCTCCATCCCACACCATCCTCCCTCTTCTGATGGCCCTTCTTGGCTGATTTAAATCAATTTGGTGCAAACCTTAGCATAGCAACCTAAGTCTTTCAAACTCAACTAGGAGCACCCATAAAGTCCAAGGTAAATAATTATGTAAAGTTTGGGAAGTGGGAAGCACTGCAAGACCTCTTTGCCAGCCCATGCTTCAGACATGCTGTGCTTTGGATAACAGGAGGCTGAATTTTGGGTAGTGATGAGCACTTTTTTTGGAGAAGTTTTTTGTCCCTGTGGTTGAAACCACAGATGCACATCTACTTGGTAGAAGTAACATTTTTTCCTTATTATTATTCCCAGCTAGAACATCCAGCCTTTCAGCTTGTGGTTGCTTGAGGTAAAAAAAAAAAAAAAAAAAATCAGCACAATTTGAATGGTGATCAACCAAAACATGAAATGAATGCTGTGTTTCATTTAATAAACTCCAGCAACACAAGGCTGCCTGGTGGACACAAATGTAATTTGTTTTGGCTGTAAAGACGGAAAAAAATAATTGTTTTGTCTTCAAGGCAATCAGAGAATAAGAAAGATTTCTGTATTAACGGGAAAGAAGCTGCCAGGTTAAAATTCATATTTCATAAACTATTTTTCCTGTTCCTTTGTATTAACTTGCAGATTGTCAATTCTTGTTGTTTTGCTCAAAGCTAAGTCATCATGTGTCACTAGGAAGTCACTGCTGCTGATATTATGAGAACTACACAGTTTGTGAAGAACAGCAGAAAAGGAAGTGGGAATGGTAGTTGCTGAATAGTTCTTGAAAACATGACTGGGGATGAAAAAGCACAGAGAAAGAGAAAAACAAGATAATGTCATAATTTTAAAGACAATCCTAGAGCAGATGGGTTCAGGCAGGATAATTTAAAAGTATTTAAAAATGGCTTGCTTTTCAGTGGCCAGTGAAGCTGGCACTGCTTCTACTGAGTTTCCCACCCAGCTTGCCTTAACTACACAGAAACTAGATCCCAAAATGTGTTGCAGTTACACCAGCAAGAACACATATCTCAATTTAAAAAAGTATTCCTTAAACTGTATTTAAATAACTACAAGAATGAAGTGATAAATTGAATGAAGAAACCACACCAAGGAGTCTTTTCAACTTTATGATTAATGGGGACCTGAACAAACAATACCTTTTAAAACTTTCCCCTTTAGGTTACAGCAGGATGACGGTGGCACGCAAAAAAACCCACAACCAACCAGTACAGCCAGAGAGCTGTAGCAGGGAAGAATTTCTTCTTTTATCTAGTCTAAACCTGCCCCCTATCAGTTTGAAGGCCCATTCCCCCTTGTCCTGTTGCTCCATGCCCTTGTCCAAGTCCCTCTCCAGCTCTCTTGGAGCCCATTTATACATTGGAAGGGGCTCTGAGGTCTTGCTGGAGCCTTCTCTTCTCCAAGCTGAGCAACCCCAACGCTCTCAGCCTGCCTCCACAGGAGGTGTCGCACAGATAGTCCCCACACAGTCTGCCATGGTGATAGTGGGCCGACAGCCCTGCTACTGGAAGTGCAGTGCCGCCAGGCTTGGAGTCGTGCTGGGTCCTGACCAGTTCCCAGTGTGCCACAGTGACACCAACACCTCACAGTCTCACGCAGCCATCACTGCTTTTAAGCACTTGGAGGAAATCAGGTTCCCGCTGCTTGTAGCACTCTAGCAATGACCAGGGTTACAGCCAAGCAAACATGAAGGAGGGCAGTGCATCCCTGCTGTACAAAACAACTGGGATGGAGAGAGGAGATTTCTGCACAGCAGCAGCAAGAGTGAAACCAAAGCTCTCCCAGCACTGGAGCCCAGTCAGAAAACAGCTTAGGGGGCCCTTTTGGAGCACATCCCTCTTTCTTTGCTGTTTCAGTCAAAAACTCCGTTCCTCTCTCTTGCAGCCGGGGCCGCCAGTGCAGGAGGGAGATGCTTCCACAGCCCTGAGCGGGCGCTGCCAAGACCATCCGTGACCTCCCTCCGCGGATCCGAGCCCCAGCCATGAGCGGGTTCTTCTCGCGGCTGGACCCGCGGCGGGTGCCGTGGGGGGCGGCAGGCCATGCCCTGCGCACCCGCGTCCTGCGCACCAAGCCCGTGGAGTCCATGCTGGAGGGCACGGGGACCGCGGCCACGCAGGGCGCCAGGCTGGCCAAGGTCCTCACCACCCTCGACCTCATCTCCCTCGGCGTCGGGAGCTGCGTGGGCACCGGCATGTACGTGGTGTCCGGCCTGGTGGCCAAGGAGATGGCGGGGCCCGGGGTCATCGTGTCCTTCATCATCGCGGCCGTCGCCTCCATCTTGTCGGGTGAGTCGTGTGTCTGGGATTTTGGGTAACGTGCCATCTTGTGCCACCTCGTGCATCCTCTCCGTTCATGGGTGGACGCCTGGCAGGACCCACGCTCGGCAGCACAAGCTACGAGGAGGCAGCACCTTCCCCACAGACTAAAAATCCATTTCCCCGGTTCACCCAACTGGGCTCACCCAACTCATGGGGTGCCCTGTCCCTCACTGCCCAAATATCAGACCAAACCTCGTACTGGGAGCCAGCAGCCAAAGCACAATTATCCCGATGAACTGCCAATGCCTTCCACAAGGATGGAGCCTGTGGCCAGTGTATTTTGAGACACTGGAGAGTTTTGCCGTGTGTGTCCCAGGCTGAGAGCTTGGCCAAGCCACAGCATTGGAGCGAGAGCAAAACGTGGCTTGTGGGAAACTCAATTCCAGCAGGGAGGATATCAGTGGCCTGGGCAGCACCAGGGCCAGCTTCTTTTGTTGACATGGCTAACAGTTAAGAAATTCCTGGAATTAAGAAATTAGTTCTGGAGTTGATTTTATTGGCTCCTGTTCACGCAGGGTCACTCTTTGAATTTCCAAACAAAAAACCACAACAAACAAATGTGCAGGGAGAGAGGAATTACGTGTTTTAGTGAAAACCCTGTGAATTCCATCTCCTCTGTAGGAACCCAGCTGAGCATATGGCTCGAGCTGTGGTTTCCACATGAAGCCCGTACTGCTGGCATTTGTCCTTTCCAGATCAGTGCTAACACGATGATGTGATGTTCCTGCTCTCCCCCGCTCAGAGGACTTTGCATGCTGTGTCAGTCTGGTATCCAGCTTTTGTCTGCAGGTTGGATAAGGAAACTTGAGTAAATGGCAAAGAGCTCTGATAGAAGCAAACACAGCAAAATGACCCAGCTCAGCTTTTCAAGCCTCCAGATTTTTGTAGGTGGAGGTGGAAACACACCGTGCTCTTTCTGTGGAGGTTGCAGTGCTGCTCCACGGAGATCCCACCAAAGTGTGTGTGAGTCTGAACCCCTGACATCCTGCAGCCCAGAGGCACAGCCCTGGCACAGCACAGGGGTGAGCATCACATTCTCTCCAAAGCCCACAAAAAGAGCAGAGAGCTTGCAATGAGATCTGATGCTTATTTGAGATCCCAACAGAACAAATAACCCCAAATGTCCATTTTTTAACAGAGGCAGTAGATAACATCAGTGTCTCTCCTTTCCCACTGCCTGCTTTCTCTCCTCTGTGAGGGTTTGGTTGGCTAGGATGCAAACCAAGAGCAAATGGAGCTTGGGTGGGTCTGTGCTAACAAAAACATGCTGTCCTCCAAAAGGGGCTGTTTCACCCCAGACATGAGCCCTGCCCCACAGCAGGAGCTCCTCCCGCCTTCACCCACGGGAGCCTGTGCCACTTCCCGCTCCACTTTCATCTCCTCTTGCTTTTGTAGCCCTGGGAAAGTGTTTTGTAAAGGATGCAGTGTTTTGATAGTCTCCTTGGCCGCTTCCTCACTTCATCCTTGACACTGCTGTTGTTTGTAACAGCAACACTTTCTTGGCAAGTAAAACCAAGCAAGAATTCAGGAGCTGGACAGGCTGTTGGACTCACTGGGGATGTGATTTCAGCTCTCACATCATGGTTGCTCCTGGTGTGCCAGGCACGGAGTTTGGGCAAGTGTGCACAGACAGATTTTAGGGAGATTTTCAAAGTTTTAAGGCCAGATGGGACCACTAGATCACCCGCTCTCCCTTCATCCATCACAGATCACCAAGTCAAACCCCACTGGGTGCAAAGTGAGCCCAGGGGGGTTTTGGATTAAAAAAATTTCCAACAACAAAAAGCAAACAAACAAAACCAATACCATCCAGAAAGCCATCCAGCTCACTTCGGAGCCCTGACAGTGGAAAACCCCTCTGCACCGTTCAGCCCAGTTTCAGACAGGTATTTTTCCCATTTCATCTACTCAACAAATTCCAGTTACACCTGCCCTGAGGTTTAAGCAATATGTACCCCATCAGGGTACTTACACACACATTATAATCCATTAACCTGATAAACTAAATTAAATCAATTATTCTCTCACTGGAAGACCTTTTATTTAGCTCTCAAGTAGAAGCTTCCCTCCATAAAGCCTCTGCAGGCTCCTGTGACTGCTAGGATTTCTCACTCACACACCCATGTCTAACCAAACCCCCTTCTTAGTAAACATTAACAGTTTGCATCTCACCCAACCTCATCAGCCTCTCTGCAGCCTTTTTCACCAGCTGTTGCTTGGTGATCTCTTCTCCTGAAGTAATACAGCCTTGTTCAGAGCACAGTGCCATGGTCTTACCTGGTATCCATGTGGGAACAGTTCACCAGCAGCCAGGATGCTCCATGGAGCAGGAGGGAGCTGAGCATGTGCCTCAGGTGCTGCCTGGCTGCAGGATGAGGGCTTGGCTAAGGGGCTCCAGCTGCAGCTGCTTGGGTGGAGCTGGAGAGATGAGAGTGCTTGTTCTAAGGAATCTTTCTTTATGGAGCTGCCTCTTACATATCAGCACATAGTGATCATGAAACACGATGGACAGGCTCAGTGGCTTGCTGCAAATAATATGACTGCCTCAATTAATTGGGTGCTGTTCATTAACAAAGGATGACCCCTCTGGGTTTCTTGCATGGTAACATGAATTATTTGGTGTTACCTCTGGTGCATCTGAAAGGCCCCTCTCTGAAGGCTTTTTTTTTCACCTGAAACATCACTCCCATCATGCCAGTGCCCTGTGGGATGTCTCACAGTTCCTGTGCCAGGTAGTACTGGGAGGGTCAGAATCCACAGCATGGCCACCACCATCCCAGCACACCAAAAGCACCAGTTCCTCATGCCACCAGCTGTGCTGCCCAGCAGCCACTTTGTAGGTGGGATCTTAGAAAGGGCCAATGTTGTGGACCAAACCCCTCAGCTGTGTTTATGTCCTGCTGAATAATGTCAACAACTGTGTAATGACACCAGTGTAATGACTGTCACACCAATTGCACAAGTGTGGCAGATATTCAAGGGCAAGAAATGGTCCTCTGTAGAATGTTTGCTCTTCCAAACAGCCACTGTGTTGGCTTGTTTTCTGCAGAAGCTTGCAAACACTCTTGACTGGGAGGGAAAAGGGAAATATGTTTCCAAATTTAAAGGGAGGGTGTGCCCAGTCTCTGCCTGCAGCCCCCAAGCTGGACTGTGCAGGAGCACTGGGAGAGCTGCATCCCTCTGGATACAGAGGGACAAGGTGCTGACAGCTCAGGCTGCCAAGGAGTAACTCACACAGTGTTGTTGTGCAGTTATATTGTAGTAGTAGCAGTAGTAATAGTAATAATAATTTTAGTAGTATTATTCTACACTGCAGATGCAGCAGATTACTATATATAATATGTATTATATATATATATGTATATAATATGCTGACACCTAATGCTGATAACCATAATGTATTGCTGTACCCAATGCATAGTGAAAGTCTGTTCTTCTATTTTGGGATCCTAGTAGAATAATTGAAAACTCAAACATTTTATACGTATTAATGTCCCTGCTTTGCCGTTATCGTTGTGTATCGATCGCAATTGTCTTTAACTTGTTATCTTGTCATTGGCTAAAAGCAGAGGTGCCTCCAAGAAAGTGTATATGATTTTTAGGGCCATCAGAGAGTGACAGTAGATACTTGTCCCCATCAGAGCACCAGTTTCATAAATCATTCAGGCCTGTAGTTATCTGTGAAGTCGTACCTTTGTCGAGCACATGCATTTTTCATCAGCCTTGAATAATGACTGTCAGTAGGGCTGGATGGATGATGGGATGTCTTGCAGCTCCTGTTGGGCTGCTTTATAGAAATCAAGTTTTGAAGAGCCCCATTGCAAAGCAACACACGGGCAAGTTGAACAGTGAATGGAATATGAAAGTCCTCCAACACTGAGAAAAGAAGTGCCACCAAAATCAGTTTAAGAGATTCAATAACTCTGTGTTTGTACTGTATAAAAACTGCACTTAGAGTGAGAGCAGCCACCTCATAACATTTTTATAAATTATTCATTCCCCTCTCTATACTGAAATGATTGCAAATTTGAAGCAATTATTATCTTTTAAATAGAGAATAGTAGATGGTAAAGAACTCAATAATTACTAAGTGTTTACACAATGATAGTAACAGCCTTAACCAATTCACCCATACGAGCTGTACTGGGATCTTTGGGGTGGGGGTTTAGGGGCTTAATCAGTGTTAAACATGCAAGACACTGTGTGCCCTTCTGGCACTTGTCCTGACTAATATTTGAGGAATTTATAAGTAAGTCCATCCGTTCCTTTTAAATAAAAGCTAATGATTGTTTTAAGACATCAGTGTGTCAGGGTCAAGTTTTTATTAAAAATTATCCTGACATAGTAAGCACACAAGGAGTTCAGAAGGTATTAATGTCCACTGAATTCTTCTCCCAAACAGTTCCCGTTAAATACTTCTTTTTGCTTTTCTTTTCTTCTTCTGCACAGTTAGTTTTGCAATTATTCTTTAGAAGATTTAAATATAACATTTTTTAAGTGTTAAAATAACTTATGGTCTCTCTGTGAGATGTCTTCAAACTACTCTTGCATGGGTATGAACAAGAGCAGGGATGATCAGGACAGTGCTCGTGCCTGGATCTGGCAATAACACAAGAATAGTTGTTTGGATATTGGAAGGTTGGGGCAGGGAGAGGCGTAGCCTCGTGTGAGCCCTTCAGTGGCATCTTGATCTGAGCAGCACCAGTCCAGGATCCCATATAAACATTTATCTAGTTTGAACTGTGTCTCCTCAAAAAGGAAAATCCATCACAACCTGATTTTAGTGGAAATTTGTCTGGTTTTCAAGCCAGGAAACTGGGGATGGAGGGTCACCACGGCCCCCTGCGATGTCTCTGGTCTCCTGATGCTGACTGCAGCCCTGACACCTCCTGGCACCTCCCGAGAGGCGCCACCGGGGCAGTTTCACTTCCTCCTTTTCCAAGCGCGTCTTCCTTATGTCTCTTCCCATTTTTCCACGCAGGCGTTTGCTACGCCGAGTTCGGCGTGCGCGTCCCCAAGACCACGGGCTCTGCCTACACCTACAGCTACGTGACCGTGGGGGAGTTCGTGGCGTTCTTCATCGGCTGGAACCTCATCCTGGAGTACCTGATCGGCACGGCCGCGGGGGCCAGCGCCCTCAGCAGCATGTTCGACTCGCTGGCCAACCACACCATCAGCCGCTGGATGATCAGCAGCGTGGGGACGCTGAACGGGCTGGGTACGCCGCGCTTCCGCGTAATTAGGGTCTGAAAAGCAATTGGAAGCTCGTCAGAAGTCAGGCACGGATATTAGGCTTCATTCATTATTTACCGCCTGTCTGGCTCTGCCGCTCTGCCCCAGCGGTCGGTCGGGTTCACAGGCGGGGTTTGAGGGGATGGGATACAGGATACTTTGAGCCCCTTCGGGATGCGCTGGAATTTAGAGTAAACGCACAGAAACAGTCAAATGTCAAAGGGTAATGACAGCACAGAAACACAGAAACACCCAGTGCAAACGCTCTGCTCAGTCCCATTGAGGCACACAGAATTTTGGTAGAGAGCACAAGCTGGTGTTTACAGTACTGCCATAGACAAACTCGGGGCTGTGGTGATCCTGTATATGACCATCATTTCCAGCAAGAGTCCATGGGTCCTACCAGTAAGTAAACCAGCCAGATGTCCTGTACTTGTGCCATGAAAACTTCATAGCTGATAGATTTTTAATGAGTATTTGGCAGATACACATTATGCAAACTGGGACCTGATCATTTGTTTTCTGCTCTCCCAAAACTCTGAACAATGTCACAATTTATCACCTTAATTAAACAGCTTTAGCTGGTGGAGTTGGGGGCATCTAGAGACCGCCTTTCCAATGAGACCAATGGGTTCAGCAAAGCTTCAAGGTCTGGAAAGTGTTTAAAACTCCCCCACAGAGTTCCTCGTGATGCTGTGGGTGGAGAGTAACACACCTCTTTTCTCTCACCTAGGGAAAGGAGAGGAGTCATACCCTGACCTTCTTGCTCTGGTCATTGCTGTCATTGTCACCATCATCGTGGCCATGGGGGTGAAGAACTCGGTGGGGCTGAA
>JAWWLV010000011.1:4136664-4151515 GCA_035041135.1 Platyrinchus mystaceus | reverse complement strand
TAAATGGAAAATTACACCTCTAGGAAATGTCAGTTTGATGGAAGCAAACTGCTGCATGCAAAGGTGACTATTTTGATGGCTTTTTTGATGCAAGGTAGGCGGGTTCTGGAAATTGCCTGGCAGGCAGATTTCATACAGAAATCAGCCTGCTTTCTTGCTATTTCACCCACTTGAGCTCTTCAGCAGCCCACACCAATATCTCAGCACTGTTTCCAAAGCCTGGAGCTGCCCAACCCCAACAGCCCTGGGGAAGACAGAACCAAGGGACCTGTATCTCCTTTTCTTGGTCTAAATTCTTAACTATGTGGCAGGAGCATCTTAGGACTCACAGACTCTGTTGTGGACCCTTTTTTTCCCCAAATTTAGGCTTTCTGACGCATAGCCAGGAGTCCAGCATACCCACAGTTTCTCTTGCTTTACATTGCAACCCACTTACTCCACAAACCCAAGAGAAATAGGCAGCTCTCACAGCTCCTCCACGCTGAGCCATTGAGCAGGAGCTGCCACCTGCACTTTTTGGGCCGGAGACGCCATACTCAGTGCTTCTTTAGCCTTTGAATGCAATAGGTGAAGCTGTAAACCCAGGGAAAGCCCTTCCACCTAGAAGCAAAGATGACTCCAAAGTATCAATTTAATCTGCTGTGATTAAGTACTTTCCCCTGTGGGTACATCTACTACCTCCTCAGCTGCCAGCAATGGCAACAAGTCAATTAAGCCCCTGCATTAGGTGTTGTGTGCTCCAGCAGCCCATCCACAGCTGTTTGTGTGTTGGGGGAGGCACATCCTGTTGGTTTTCCTGGCAGAGACATGTGGTCCTGGTTTAACCTCACAAGCTGTCCCCTGTCGTCAGTCCACAGCATGTGGAGAAGTCTGGGGTTTCTCTATGCACACATCTGGTGTAGGTTAATCCCAGGATCAACTGGAAATGAGATCTCTGGATACATTTGTGCTCAGGGAAAGCATTGGTGCAGGAAGGTGAGATCGGGTAGGGGTAGCAGCTAGCTGGGGTCCAACCCTCTCCTTCTCACCCACCGCAGGTCTGCTCATCTACTTTGGCTACGGGATGTGGAACAGCACTCTGGAGATCAGCGCCCGGGAGGAGGCCCTGCACCAGAGCACCTACCAGCGCTACGACGTGGACGTCGACCCCTTCTCCGTGGACGACGGCTTCTCCTTCGCCCCCGAGGGCGAGAGCTACCCGGGCTGGGATCCTCCCGAGGACAAGGGCTTCTCGTACCAGCAAATGGCGGGCGCCAAGGAAAGCCATCGGACAAGTAGCAGGTCGAAAAGCAAAGGCAGGCACAAAGCGCCGTCAGAGGCTCTCATCGCCAACGACGAGTTGGACTATTCGCCCGAGTAGCGGGACAGGCAGCGGGGCACCACACCACTCAGACCACGAGGAAGGGTCCCTGTGGCTCAGCTGTCCTGTCCCATCCTCCCTGGATCCTCCACCACCGCCCTGCTCACCTCCGGTCCTCGGGACATGCTCTGACCTCGAAACAAAATCACTCGTGGCCCGTCCCAGCTCCACCAGTCGGGTCTCGCCCCGGTGAACGCTGGCTGATCCCCCAGCACTGGTTGATCTCCTGGCACCAGCTGCACCAGTGGAGGCAGTGGAGGGGAAGATGTGCCAAACTGGGAAGGTGTTGAGAGGTGGAAGGAGTCTCACGAGGGGACAAGCTGTCTCCGGGGAATGTCCACCCGAAGGCCGCAGCAGTGGGATGCCACTCTTACATTTTTGGCACTTTCTTGGCATGTGTGTTTTTTTTCCCTTGAACCACCTAAAGTGACAGCTGAGCCAGAGGCATGGGCGGGTGGGTAGGTACAAAATGGAGATGGACAAACTCTTTCCAGGGAGGAGCTCAGAGGTGGATGATTGTTTCCATCACACAGTGTTTCCATGGCCCGTTCTGGCATGAAGGCACTCGATGCACACAGCAGTGCTACCCCTGAGTCCATCCCCACACCCCAAACCCAAGTACCCCAAATACAGGGATTCAAAAGTAATCCATGTCTTTGTCCAACCTTGAAGTCCCAGCACGGCCCAACATCCCAAATCTGCTGATGGGACCCTGGTCCCATTTCGGGTCACACCAAGGGCTGTGACCCACTCTTGGCTAACCCACCTCGTACGAATGGTCAACAAGGACCACAGGCTGCTCCTCTGAGCATCACCTGTGTGAGGCTGAGCACTGCTTCCAGCACCTTGTGTCTTTAACAGAAACAACTGCACCATCATTCCCTCACCGTGCTGGGCACATTTCAGTGCTCGCTCTGGCCTCAGTGCTTCAGGGATGCATCCATGCCCTCTCAAAGCAGCAGCGTCCCTGAGTCAGCCACGCCTTGGCAGGGCTGGGCCACACGTGGTGAGCAGACAGGACTTGGCAGCTGAAATCTGTCTCCCTGCTGCCATCTCCACCTCGTACCATTTCCTCTGTTTCTGAGCTTGGCTTGGTGGGTGCTGTATGAAAAACACTGAAATGCTGCTCGTTCCTTAAGTGTCCATATTTCAGTCTGAAACCAAACAGAGCTGGTGGCTCGCAGGGCAGTGGTGGTCAGCAGGTGGATGTTAAACCCCCTGAACGTGGCCATGGCCCCCAGCAGTGCCATCAGATTCCCTGCTGCCGGTGTCCCCACAGAACCATTGGCACTGATGGGGTTTGGTCAGTGATTAGCAGCAGGTCCAGTGCTGAAGCCCATCATGCCTAGTGTAAAACACTGTGATGGAGGAGCATCTTTTTGAATAAATAATAACCAAAAAAGCACCCCATCAGACAGCAACACCCGTCCTCCTCCTGGCTGCTGAAGGCCACAGACGAATCAATCCCTGGGGCTCCTCAGCACAGCCCAGACCAATCCCCGGTATCAGGTGCTGCTGCTGTCATTCCAGGGGAAAATTTAACATCAATGGGGGCAGAATTTCCAACATGGAAATTTCCTCATGGATAATGAGTACCATTAACACTTTGGTTCACTGGATGAGGCTCAGTCCCCAAAGCACCTGCCTGTCACCCTCTGTGGGTAAGTAGGTGCTGGATACAGAGGGTGCCTGGACGTGTGCCCACCCCCATTGTTCCCAGAGCTCAAGGGTTCAATGGAGAGGTTCTGCCTGGGGCCACAACAGTTTCCCTGCAGCTCCTGTCCCAAACAGTGGCAAACTACAGTCCTTTTCCCAGTGGAGGAGAGCATCTGATTCTGCAGATAGCAATCTGGAGCGCTCCGGGCAAGCCAAGGGATGTTTGACCTCTGTAGGGGCTTCAGATTGGGAGTGAGGATTTGGCTAATGGGCTTGTAAGCTTTGCTCTGGCATCACCTCCTGCTGCCCACCATGCTTCTACAGCAGAAAATTGGAGTTGTGTCCCACCGAAAAGCTGTTTGCAACGTGTGTGCACCGCTCACGAGCCAGCTCGGGAAACCTTCCTGGTGGTGCTGAGCTCCTCTCGCAACAGTCACGGCTCACTCACGCTTGGCTGCTCTCCTCCTCGATGCCTTAGAAGTTCCCAAGAGAGACGGCACCTCGCAGGTCTGGCGTTATGTTTTCAGGGAGAAAGATTGATGCTATTTTCCTACCAGCTCTTGTACTGTACCATATCCGAGGTAGTTGTTTTTGTCCTGCTTCTGCACGGTATTTAGGCATCTGCCGAGCCACAAACTCAAGCCCAAGTACCCTGTTGAATCAAAGCCTGTTATTCTTCTTGCAGCCTTAATCTCTTGCTACAGAGCAGTTACCAGTTCCAGTGTCTGTCGTCATGTCTGCTCTAGTTATGCCGTACAATTTGGTGGGGGTTTGATCCCTTGCTCTTTGGTGTCTGTAGGAACCTCTCCATTGGATCCAAGCACTGAGTGAAGCCCTTTGGCTGCTCTTGTTCCCATTCATCCATCTTCCTTCCCTTTCCCGAGGAAGTGGCGGGGCAGGATGGCTGTGCCACATCCTGGGACTGCCGGGAGACAGCATTTGGTGCCACAGCACTGTCTGGCGAGGATGGGCTGCCGTCAGCTCTGGCCGTGTCGGGGTGGGAGCTGCACCCTCTTCCCAAGGCCACCACATCCCACCCAACGGAGCTGTTTAAGGAGAAGCGGCCAAGCCACAGGCTGGGTCAGGCCTGGTTCCCAGCAGGATCCCTGCCCCCTGCTCCGGGTGGCAGTTCCTGGGGGACGTGCGGGTTCAGTCTCCGTTTGGGAGCTCGTGCGCTGTCTCTTGGAGCAGCGTTGGGGTCTCCAGTGGGCACGAGCAAAAGCTGCCAAGGCAAAATGTGTCCATCACCTCTGGGCACCGCTGGCCCCAGGGACAGTCTTGGGTGCTGCAAAGAGGTGCAAGTGCTGGTTTGGCTGTAACCCCAATTCCAGACTTTCTCCCTGGGTGCCCTGAGGGGTGTTTTCACATCCCTGACCATCAGGAGGGCACAGGCAGAGCGGTACCATCCCGCTCCCACCACCGTTGAGAGGCACACAGCCCCTCCATGCCTGACCACCCCTCCTGAGGGGCCCAATGCATGGTACAGATTGAGCATAAATACCTCAGACCTTCCAGACCAACTCTATAAGATCTCAGCCCCTCCACAAATTCACTCTGCACCATCACAGCCCCTCAGTCCGAGGCCCAGTAAGCTGGAATCCTCCACATGGCAGCGAAATCACACCCCCAGCCACATGGGATGTTGTAAATCCAGCTTGTAAATGACCTTCACTTTGTTTTGTTTGGTCTCTCTGATGTATATCTTGCTTTTTTTTTTGCAGGTGGTACTTTCTGGTGTAACAATTCTCTGCAGTTCTGGTATGAAGTTGGTGTATTTGTTAAAAGCAGTTTGTTCTATCCATTTTATTTTTTTTTTTTTTGTGATTTCCAGAAGCCCATTGGTGCATTGTACAATGGGATCTTGTAGTGTGTCATGAGAAAGAAAAAAAATATGAAGATATGTTATGGAGTGATTTTTATTTTCAAATGATTGTGTTGTTGACAACTATACATATAATACATATATATAATCAAGATACTAAGAAAAAAAATCTAAATTTACCAAAATCTGTATATTTTAATAAATGCATAAAGCTTTATTGTGTGCCTTTACATTTAAAAATCAAAGAGGAGCTAAGGGATTTGTAAAGGAAGCCAGAGACAAATGTGTCTTAGTATCAGTTTCCATAGTAATGTAAATCATTTAAATGAAAGACTAAACCAAAAAATAATAAAAGAATAATTCCCATGTAAATTTTGTTAAGCCGATCAGTACCTGAAGGTCTGATACTTTTTCAGTGCTAAACTGAAGCTAGAGACAAACAAAATCTTGCCTTAAGTGCTTCAAAATTTCCATTGTGGAAGATCCGTTTCAGTGAGCTGACTTTGGTATTGCCTTGCACTGTTGTGAAAGAAAATGGTTATCCATTTACACAATAAAAAAAAAAAAAAAGGGAAGGAAAAAGCCTAAAGCCAATGACCACAAGTTGACTACTGCAGTGTGAAGCCCTGGGAAGCACCTGGTCTTCCCATCTGCGTGTGATCTCCTGGCACCCACCTTTCCCTGGAGGAACTGGGGTGTCACAGCACTGTCCCCTCCCTGCACAGGCACCGGGGCTGTGGGGGAGCCAGGCTTCGCTTGGGAAGACACAGCTGCCTGTCCCCTTTGGGGTGCTCAGGGCCACCAGTGTCCCCTCATGGTCTTCTTCCTTCTATCCCTGATATTTGGGGAGTGGGGAGGCTGCCATGTGCATTCCCCATCATGGGGATGGGATCACCAGCTCCAGCTGGTCCTGGTGGAGGTGGGGAAAGATCCTCTGGGCATGGGGGATCACCACCTCCACACCAGAGTGACCAGCACAGCTCACACCCACCGCTCCAGACTTGATGGTAGTCAGAGGCACGGTGTGGAGCAGTTTTTCCATTCAAGACAATTCTATTTGACCCTATTTTGAGGCTTTGAGTCAGCAAACAAGCACCAAAAGCCTTCAAGAGTCGACAATGCCATGGCCATCCCTCTGTGAGAGCCCACAGGGGAGCAACGTGTTTGGGGAGGGCACAAAGCAGGTATTTCAGCTTTGATCCTTTAAAAACTTGAATGGTTTAGTGTTCTTTGTGCTTCCTTTGAACACTTCCCCTGTGCAGTGCCAGCACTAATATCCTATCACATTCTTGGCCCCTTCTCCTCACACCCCACAGTTGCAGACAGTACATTTTCCCTGCAACTGCTGTGGGGTTGTTTTGTTTAGTTTTATTTTTTTACTTCCCTGAAATAAAGCTTCTTCCCTCTGAGCAGCTTGCCCAGGGCTCTTTAAGGGTTGCATTTGGGGTCAAATACCGGTAGTCTTTGACCATGGGCAGAGCAAGCAGAGTCCTGGCACCATGCCCTGCCAAGGGTCCTCAGCCCCACCTGCCTGAAGATCATGGAATCACAGAATGGGTAAAGTTGGGCGGGACAAGGTGCAGCCCAAGGATGCGAACAGGAAAAATACCCCTAAGTGCTGCCTGTCGGGGCTCGTTCCCCGTCAGGTCATGCACCTCCAGCAGCACCAACACCTTGCCAAAGACCCAGCTCAGGCATCTGAGAGCGGTATTCCTGTGCTTTCCCCTCCCGCTTCGCTCCAGGGCTGCTTGCAGGGCAGCATTCCAGCGCTTTCCCGCTCCCACGCCGCTGTCAGTCCCGGGGTTAAATCCCGGGGCTCAATCCGCAGGGCACAATCCACAATCCCCGGGCAGCCTGCACAAGCTGGCACGTCTGTGCGCCGCCCCCTCGCCCGTGGCACCCGCACATCAATGGCAGCACTGACAGCGCCCGGCGCGTACAACAACTGCCTGTGCCCTGCCTGTGATGTCATGGGCACAAGTGTCCTGCCACCGGCCCTGCCCGCCCTGGGGACATCGTACAGCACGGCGGAGAGGGCACAGCGCTCACAACAGAGCCGCCTTCAAGGCTGCCCCGCGCTAGGGGCAGATGCTCGGGCTGCTGCCCGTCCCTGGCCCGCTGTGGAGCACAATCAGCCTCCCTTTGGCTCCTTTTAAACTCTCCAGCCTCTGCTTCCCACAGGGGGTGGGGAGAGGTGGGAGCTACAACATCCTTGCCCATGGCTGTGTTGCCCGGTTTGGCTTCTACTGAAGCAGACCAAGGTGAAAGGACAGTCCCGAATCCACAGCCTTGTTTTCAAATTACTCTTCATCACCCCAAACAATCTGATTGCTCAGACCCTTCTCCTCCCCTCGCCTTTCCACTGGGGCTCTTCCCTCGCCCACCCCTGAACAGCAGCTATTCCTCTTTTCTTTCTCCTGGCTTACACAAATTATTTGAACTGAGTTAACATCTCTGGGAACAGATGGGATTTTGTATCAACATAATTAAATTCCTACAGCCTCTGGTAAGGACAGAGTCAGATCTTGATCTTACACAGTTTTAATCAGAGCAATGACCCCAGATCAGACTCTTCTTTTAGTTGAGAGCCATTCCAGCAACACAAGGTCTCAACTTTACAGTGCTGGGGGTGCACCTCCACCACCTCAGGGAGTTTCTAAGTCTTCTTCATAATAAAAAATCCCACAAGTGGATACTACTGGTACAAGCTGCTACTGGGAGCATTGAAAGAGCCAATGGATAAGATAAGGGTCAGTCCCATGCAGGAAGATTACTCATATTTTAAATATTCCCCACTTAATGCCACAGCAGAGAAGAATTTTTCATCCTGAACTGCTATTAAAAAAAAAAAAAAATCTTCAAAGTCATTGGGAAACTCCTGTCATGGAAAAACTAGCTATGGAAACACACAGGAAGGAAGGAAAAAAAAGGAAGTCAGAGGTTGCAGGTACTCTGTTATTTATTGTACAATATTTCACTGAAAGTACAAAGGCATCATCAGTACTCACCAGAATTGTATTGTAACAGGTACATTATACCGTGTGTTAAAATGTGGTGCTTTAACGAGGCAAGACAGAACACAAACTTAGAGGAAGAAAGCAAGGAAGTTTAAAAAAATGTAAAAATACATTTTTAGTAACTGATCTGTACAAAAGAAAGGAAAGAAACTAAACCAGAGGGTGGGGATAAGAGCCCCCAGAGTCATTTATAACTATTTGAAAAGGCACTGTTATCTACCGCGTCATTAGGACCTTTGGGTTCAGTTTCCTTCATACTGATGACTGTGGGGGTGGGGGAAATACTGTTACTAAAATGATGAAACTCATACAAAAGTATTTACAGAGAAAGGCAGAAAAGTCCCCTCCTCTTGTTCCAAAAGAGAAACATTCGCCCGGTGGGAGAGGACAGCCTTCCTCCCTATCCTCTCTCCCCAACTGTGCCAGAGCCGAGACCTTGAGCAGGGGAAAGCAAACAGTGAGGTGGGGGCAGAAGCTGTCAGAGTCCTTCTAACAATGGGAAAGTGTCTCTCTCATTTCTGTTTTATTGCTTTAAACTCTCCTATAACCAGGGGAGCTAGAAATTAAACTAAAAACCCTAAAACCCACATGACAACCCCAAACCATCTGAGTCATCCTGGCTGCAAGAAGACGGGGCAGGCGGTCAGGACAAACCGGGGAGGGACCAAGAGGTAGGGCTGGCTGGAGCTGTCTTTCTAGAGAAGGGGGGAACAGATGGGGGTGGGGGTGGGGGAATAATGCTTCAAACTACCAGACATTTGTGCTGCTTTTTCTAAATCTCCCCCTGGGAGCCTGACAGCCGCGTGTGTCAGTAGAAGCAAACCCAGGGCACACAAACCCACCAGCCAAAGCATCCGACGGCAGCCGTGGGGCGTCCCCGGGGCGGTTACACGTGAGCGCTCTTGGCGTGGGTGGGGGAGCTGGACCCGGAGCCGTAGTAGAAGCGGTTCTCACCGAACGTCTGGGCATCTCCCGAGCAGCAGACGATGACACAGCCACCGAAGAGGCAGAGGGCAGAGCCGATCCAGCCCGTGTACAGGGAGTAGCCGAAGCTCATGATGGTGGTCTCGCGGTGGGCGCACACCGGGAACCAGATCGTCGCGACGACACCGCACATGGCTGGGGAGAGAGGGGGAGGAGAGAGTCAGGGTTCCACAGACTGGAGGGACTCCAGCATGGAACCCCACCGCGGGACACACAGCAGGCCAAAAGGGAAGGAAGGCTCAGCAGGACAGGGTACAGAGAGGAAGCCCGTCCCTACAAGAGGTCTCCGAGCAGGAGGCAACATGGGAGCCTTATGAGAGAGGGAGTGAGAGACAACAGCCATCGCTCTCAGGCACCAAATAGAAGGATAAACAACTGCTGCCTGACACAATCTGATATGTTTATGAGAAGGGAAACAGGTTTGTTCCCTAGAATTATCTTTAAGGGGGGAAGAATGAGAGTCACCCCTGCAACTGATGCTCTGGAGAGCTGCAGAATTAGGAATAGATTAAATACGAAGCAAGACCATGAAAGCTGCATGCATTAGTGAGGGAGTAAAATCAGTGGCTCAGAATCACCTGATTTAAATCACTATTTCTGCATAGACTCATGTGCTGTGTCCTCAGCCCATGTCAAACCACATCATTGCAGTGGCTCTACTGAATGGTCACACAAATGTCACCAAAACATCCCAGCAAGGCAGAGTAGGGCCTTATGAAATACGAGCAGAAATGGGCAGAGATGAAATGAGCAGCAGTTCAGCATTATCAGGATTTTTTTATGGAGAAGGAAACATCTCACAACTCTAGAAAGCAGATTCCACTTCCCTATGGAAAATTTCTGTCAAGTGATGGGGATAAACCTGGCAAGGCTCTCCAGAAACTTACTGAGTTGAATAGAAGTGGGACCTGGAGGATCTGCAGAAGGGAATACAGGACTCTACCCAGAATCTACAGCGGGTCAGAAAATGACCACAGGATTTGCCTTTTACTTGAAATTCCATAGTTTTTTTCCCCCAGAAAGCAGGAATGCTGGTGCAGTGGTGCTGTGAGGTGACATGTGAGGGAGACAGTCCCCACAGAGTCCCCAGTGCACCGAGGGCAACGGGAGTTGATGGTGTTAATCACTTCCCAGGAGCAGGTCCTAAAACAATACTCCTTGATGGCCTGTACATCTGAGAAGAATTAATGTGTCAATATTTACTTGCCTCCGGGACAAGCTGTGCAGGACTCCATCCTTGTGGCTATCAGAGAATCAGAGCAAAACAATAACAGGTCCGTGGCAGCGTTACAGATTTCCACCGACCGTGTTAAAAGGTATCTGGAGGCAGTGTCAGAAAGTTAAGGTTGCAAGAGGGAAAAAGAAAGGGGTGAGATTAAAAATAAAATTGTTTAGTTAAAGCAGAGAACAAACCGTAGCTCCTGGCCAGTACAGCAGAAAACCCATCCCCAAAGCTGCAGTTATTGTGAGAGAAAATATTTTCTTATGGAAGAGAGAAGAACATTTGAAGGATGCTAATAAAGCCAGTAATAATTTTGGGCCTCCTCAAAGCAAGGGCCCCGCAGCTTTGGAAGGAATTTTTGGAGAAGGCAGGGAGAAGAAAGAGCATTTCTCCCGTGTGTGGAGCAGTCCTGCAAACAGCTCATGAGCTTCCAATGCCTTAAAACAAAAATGTATCAGTTGGGAATCCACAAAGCATTCTAATGGGCTCTGGAAACAAAGCTGCTTTGTTGTCCGAAGAAACACAATCATCTTTTCTTTTTCTGTCAGCAGTAAATATACATAAATATATATATTTGTGTCTATAGACTATAAGAGTCTTATCTACACAGACCCTCCCCCACAACACAGGAGCAAGGAAAACACTTGCACTGGGGTGAGAAGAGCTCTCAGGGATGCTCACACAATGGCATCTCTTGTGTGTGTGGCTCCACTACATGTAAAACCACCTTATTTTAGTGCTGACAATACCAGAAAGCTGTGAAACACAAGCCAAGGACTTTGCATGGGTCCTTTTGACCTCCCTGCCTTTGGAAGCCACCAGCTGCCATCAGTCACCAGTGACCCCATTGCTGAGCAAGAGGAATGCCCTGGAACAGGACTGGGTTTCATCACTCTGCACAGATGAGATTGGGCTGTAAATCCTCCGAGGAGATGGGAAAAGGACAGTCAGCAATTGCAGTATCTCTCCATGGACTCAAATTTTGGTCTAGTTGTATCACAGGGAAAGGCTGAAAAAAACAGGTGATTTGACAAGGAACCCAAAGGGATTGGAAAAGGCATTTTAGTGCAAATTTCAAGATCTAAAACAGCTGCCTACATGGAAAAGGAGTGCAGATGGAAGTTATTACCCCTTCTCTTGTGCTAATGCTGAGAGACCCTTTGCCTCTCTCTAAATAAGAAAGTCTTCAGGCAGTAGAGCTGCTGTAGCCAATATAGCCCAGGAAAAAAGGAAGTCCTTCGGCAAACAGAAGGAGTATTTTCTATTCGAACAACCAGGTTAGTTGGAAAAACAGGTATGTTTTGGAGCACACATGGATGGAAAGCTTGCCTGCTTTTTTGCAGCTGGAGCAGGCAATCCTGTAAAAGCCACTGCCTCTACCTAAAACATCTCAGCTCTGCATGGGCATGAATGTCCTTGCTCCACCAGATTGCTGTGAATCCACAGGGAGACATCCCAGCTCCCAGTGTTTCCAAGTCCTTTTTTTGACTGTGGACTTGCAGTAGCTCAGTTGGTTGAGCTGAAACTCTTAATACTCTACATTACAGGAATATTTGAGTCAGATGGAAGTGCACAGAAACAAGAAGCACAGAGGGTACTTGGGGAGCTGGGGGAGAGGGAGCAGGATTACTCTAACTCAAGGGACAGTGAGTCCCTGCCAAATTCCTTAACAGTAAGTTAAAGGCTTTCTGCAGAAGAAAGAATACTTTTCTTTCACAGCTAAATTTAACTTCTCTGAGTTGCTGACTCAAAGTCACACAGATTTCTCTTTCAAAGCATTTGGTTGAAATTATAATAGATATCCACAATTTTTTGTTCTATGCTCAAGGCAATCTTTTTCTCTTGATACCTATGGTTTTACAAGTAAAACTCATGCAGTGTCCAGAAAAACTCATTAACATCCTTTGTTTAGTACACAATAGCTGATAGATCATTTTGTAGTAGCAATTCTCACTAACTTACATATATTTCATCTGTGTTTTCCAGTGTCTCAGTCTCTCTCCTCCATTAGGAAGATGCCCCTTTGGTTACCAGCAAGGGGTCCCCCAGATTAGTATCAACAACACGGGCTGGGCCAGGGTTTTTCCATCAACACCAGCATATGAAATGTTTTCAAACCAGCTCAGAGCAAACCTCTGCTGATGGTTGTTTTCAACAATAAATCAATTCTCTCAGTCAGATAGGATCAAGCCAAGCCATAAACACATCAGCAGCAGGATAGGAGGGCGTGCACACAGGTTGCACTCTGCAGCCTGCGATTATCAGTGGACAGAAAAATCAATGGAATATCTGAGCCCATTGTTTTCCTGGCAGGTTTTCAACTTCTTATATATATAATTTTTTTCAGCTCCATGCTGTGTTTCAACCCCTGTTTTCCCTTGTAATAAATGTCAGTGACAAACTGCCATCCCTTCCCCGAGCAAGTGATGTTTGCCATGGGGCCAGTTCCCCTGATTGCATCTCCACTCCCTGTTTCTGCTGTGTTAAGGAGTGTTTTGGGGGTTGTTTTCTTTTAGCCAGAGCTCTGGGAGTTGCTCTCTCATAAGAGGAAAAGTCTGGAGCCTGTGAGGTTCTGGAAACCACAAGTGAGAGTTCAGTGGCCAGGGGGAAATAAGAACAGTCCAGGGCATGTTTCTTCTAGAATATAATGGATTTTAAGTCAGTATGATATCTTTCAAGGCCTGATCCATGCTTGTTTAATACTCTGGAATGGTAACACCTCATTTTGCTAGTAACAGATCATTCATCAACTTAAACAATGTCGAAGTCCAAAGCTCTGTACATTATTCTTCTTCCAAAGGGACTGTCTTGCTGACCAGCCTGGAAAAACTTGGGCTTTCTAAAAGTAAATGTGGGTTGGTTTGTTTTTTCTTTAAAAAACATTTCCTTTCCTCACAGCATCTACCTAGTGGGAAAACCATGTTCAGAGGCAGAGGGGAGCCTGGCTTATAGAGCACCACAACTCCATCATCCCCTCACATCTATTCTCCTCCCTGGTGTCCCACCACAACATGACCAGAATGGGACAGTGGCACAGCAGACCCAAATCCTGGGGTGACACTGCAGCATCTGGGGTTTCACTTGTTCTAATGCAGCATTATCCAATACTGTCACTGCAATTTGCCACATGTGTGCTGGTCCTGTCATCCCATTGCCCTTTGGGATTTTTAGGGACAATCCTCCTGCCTCCATGTCTGCAGCCATACAAGTAGGGTTGACCTGCAGCACGGTTATCCTTGACTGGAACCAAAAACTCCTGGCTTTTGTGATAAAGCGCAGCTCTGCTGGGCCTCCCCATCCTGGGCAGACTTCTCCAGCACTGAAGTTTCACTCACAGGCAGAAAATAACCCCACTTTTTCTCTCACTTTGCTGAGCCCAAATCCGTGACTCAGGGTTTTGGGACAGGGATGAAAGTCACATTCCAACAGCTGTCTACTGTGGCTCATTATGATTAGCATGTTCTAAACAGGCCCTATAAAGCTGATTTTAGGACTTCCAACCATGATAATGTGCCCTTAAACCCTACAGGTACTAATAGGGCCCCTTGGACTCAATGCCATGGATTTGGGATGTATGGACTCGTACCAACCACGAGGGGCCAGAGAAGGGATCGCTTGCATGGACGGAGCACCCAGGGGAGAGCCCTTCTGAGTGTGCAGCTATACTCAGTGCCCACTTGAAAAAAAAAATAAGGAGAAGAAGAAGAAGAAGAAAGAAGACGGGCATGATGTCAGTGCTGGCTGCCAGCGGCCAGCAGAGCCACACAAAGAGGCCACTTTCCCTCCCCCCTCGTCCTCTGCTGCACAGACGGGTGAGAACAAGGCACGGCGGGCTGTTGCTGGGATGACGAGGCTTCAAGAACATGCAGGTGTTGCATGGGGGACAATGAGCTCCACAGTCTGTGCTGCTCAAAACAATCTCCTCCACAAGCACTGAGGACGGGAAGAAATTCCCAGGGGAACTTGGAGGCCAAGGGTTATGCTGGTCAGAGGGAGACACAGGGGACACACCAGATCTCTTCCCATGTCCGTGCCCGCTCCGTTCTCCTTCCCCTACTGTTGCCACAGGACCAGCCCTCGTTCAGTGGGGGCTTTCCCTTCCTGCACACCTCCATTTATTTCACCCCATTGTATTTGCAATGCCCTGAGAAAATGTGGAGGTTATCCATTCCCTGGAAGCAGCTTGGAAGTTTTTCCAAAAATAACGTGGCTTCCACAATGAACCGGCAAAACCAGTGCCTGCAGGCCGTGCCTGAGGACTCACAGGACAAAGACAGTGGGATTCCCATCCCTCCTCCCTCACCCTGCTTCACTCCCTGCCTCCTGTCTTGGTCCCCCCACTCCTGTCCATGCCTTTTGTCCAACCCACAGACTGCAGGGATGCTGGAGAGCTCCAGAGTCAGCCCAGCCTGGACAAACATCCTTCCAGGTGAACACACTCAGCCAGCCCACACCATTCCATCCTGGAGCAGGGGAAGAGCTCCAGCTCTCCACACACAGCAGGAGCCTTACCCAGGAGGATGATGAGGATCCCTCCCAGCTGGGACCGCCGGTACTTGGCTGCTCCAGGCTCGTGGCCCATCCGGATGCAGGGCAGGACCGTTATCAGCAGGAATATGGCGGGAAGGCCCAGGACGGAGGCGGCGATCATCAGTGCTCGACACGCTTGGACATACCCTGTTGGCAAGGCAAGGAAAGAGGATTTTGGTTATTTGGCACATCAGAAGGAGACCTTTGGACAAAGGCTCCTGTTTGATTAGATCCCGAGACTTGCATGGAGTATGGGAGGT
>JAWWLV010000011.1:4112537-4136564 GCA_035041135.1 Platyrinchus mystaceus | reverse complement strand
CTGAGAAATCATGGAGCTGGAAAATATGGAAAGGGAAAGTAGGAGAAATGGCTAGGAAGGAGTTTTCCTATAGCTTTTCATAGCAAGAGCTTTGATTACATAACAAGAATTTGAAACCTTCAAGATTAAATACAGGAATTTAAAGTTTTAAAGACTCTCCCATCCTTCAGAAGGCTGAATAGTGGAAGACCCACTACTGAAACTCTCAGGTCCATGGAATATTATGAGGAGCTGCCCTGAGGTGCTGAGCACTGTTTGCCTGGGAGGAGGAGGAGGAGGAGGAGGAGGGACATTCCTCAACCACATCCCAGCGCTGCACCCCAGGAGCTCAGCCTGGTTGTGGGGTTTCAGAGGAGATCCATGGCTTGAGCTGACCACTGGCAAAACACTTCCTTAGGGAAAAGTAACTGTACTTTGCAGAGATGCCTGAGTTGCCATAACTGAGGGCCACGTTATTCCTTTGGGTCCCTCCAGACATCACAGGATCTCCTGGCATTTCGTCAGCTCCCTCCCCTCTCCTGCCTGTCCCTGAACACAAGACACCAAGAAACAACAGGGAACCAGGGGCTGTGGGTGTGCTGGGCAGGACTGTGGCATTTCTGCCACTCTGGGGAAGTCAGAGTCATATCATATCATAACATATGGTTTTTAAAATATTTATACATAGAATGCATATCAATTTTATGTATTTTATATATAATGTATATATACTATATAAAAAGTGCTTATAAATACATTAAAGCAGGTCATTACATGCATGCAAAAGAATAAAACCAGTGTCAGATTTGCCCCAGTATCTGATGACCTCCCTGAGCTCCTGGGACAGTCTCACTGGGTGTGCTGGCTCCTTGTACCCTCTCAATAACAAAACAAAGCTGCCAGATACACACACAGGGTTTCATGATGCCTCAAACAACACCAGCAAACTGGAGCCTCCAGCCTGTCCCACTGACACACAGGTATGACTCCAGGAATGAGGATTTACTGTTCCTGGAAATGCAGACTCTCTGTATATTGAATATTTGCTTGATTTTTTTTTTCAAGAGGAAACTTACCAAAAAAAGTTACCTGAGGAATTCAGGGCATGAAACAAGACCCTAAACAAAGGCGATGGCAGTGCCCAGTGTGGTTTCTGTGCAATCAATTCCAATTAAACAAGAATACAAACAATTTATTTTAAAGACTTGACTCAGACCATGAAAGACTCTTGGGCACACCAGGATAGCTGTGGCAAGCTGTGGGTATCAAACAGGCTACAAGCAGAAACATCTTGGTTTGTGATTTGTTTCTGCTGGAGGGAAGCCTTGCTCTCTGCTGCTGCAAGACCCATTTACCTATTTATTAAGTTACGTTCAGTAGTGTTACTTTGGGACAAACCCTTCCTCTGACTTCTCTGCTGGATCAGATTTAACAACAGGAGTAATAAGGAAGGCAAGCCCTCTAAAATAAAAGTATATACACACACAGAGAGAAAGGGGGAATAGGAGTGAATCTGTGAGACTCAATATTGCTGAGCAGTGGGTGACACAGACCAAACTCTGTAACAGAGAGAAAGTCAGGAATAATCCCTGTTACCTCTGGTAAAATAATTTTCACATCAGTTTAAACAACTAAATCAAGAAACATGAAAGAAAATGACAAGGAATAGTAATTTCTACCCTGTCGGCTTTGGGAGAGGCACCTCTGACATGGTAGAGGAATTGCAATCTAAAACATAGGAGAGTAAAGCACTTCAGAGTTAACAGTGATTAAAATGGGCAAGATCACAAACTAAACTTACAGGAACCAGAACTCACTAGACTTTGGCAGCTTTAATTAGCTCAAAAGGTGCATTAATACTAATTAAACACCTTGCTTAATTTTTGCTTTGTAATAAACTAGTTGAAAATTGCTATATCATTAAAAACCATCAAGTTAAATATAGTTACACCTGTTTGCTGTGTAAAAGCTCTGTCTTGCCTTAGAACCTGTGGGAAGCACAAGACCATCAAGACTAATGATGATCTTCCGAAAGATTAAAAGCCATAGGAGCATTAATAATAGATGCTGAAAGATTCATTATGCTCCAAATCACTTTAAGGAATCAAGCTTTAACATCTGTAATAGTTCACCATCCTCTTGAAACACTCTATTATCTGCCCAGTGTGTTTTGCAGTGCAATCTAGAGACAAGATACGAGAGGAACAGTGAGCTTTTACTCAGAGCAATGATTAAACATTAACTGGATTTTAGCAGCCACAGATAACACAATACCTGGGTATGAATAAAACCAGGTATAAATCAATAGGAATCCTGGTAAGAGCTATCATTCACATTCTTTAGGGTATTTAATGGACCATCTCTCACGCTGATGAAGCTGAAGGAGCTTCACCACCAACTCCTCCGGCGTGAGGATCTGCGCTGCTCCGGGCGAGGCTTCACCCCTCACTCCGGGTGGGAAGGGGGAGGACAGGACACACGTACCTGGCAGTATGAGGATGTCCACGAGGGGCTTGCAGTGATAGAGACCTGTTGCCATGACACAGTCTGCCCACAGCCCCTTGGATCCCAGCTCATCCATCTTCCTGCAGGTGGTGATGGTGTAGCCGCAGGTCACCACCCAGTCGTTGGTGGCCGTCGCCACAACCACCCCGATCCACCCTATAAAACTGCAGACAAATCCAGCCAGGTGCAGGCAGGTGGCCACCATCTCTGTCCCTTGGTGGGGCAAGCTGGACAGGACAGTGCTCGCAGGGGGTCAGCGAGATCCCGGCTGCTGGGAGCGGGAGGGATGGGGTTTGGCAGGATGAGGTCCCTGATCAGGCTCTGCTGAGAGAACTCTGCTGCCTCTGCCCAGCTCCCTTCCTGGGAGGGGTCAGAGCTGCCTCCAGCCCCACAACATATGGGAGGAGCGAGCGGGGAGCCCCAACTTCTGCCAGTTCATCCAGAGCGTCCGAGGGGAAGGAGGGTGTGGAGAGAGGAGATGCACAATCACACCCAGCCAGTGCTTGAAAAACAAACCAGAGGGGTTTATTCAAATGCAAACAGCCTGACTATTCAAAATTCAGCATCAGGGGAGAAAAATTAAGGCAGTGTCTGCAAGCAGAAGACAAATGGTTGCACTGGTACCTCCTCGTGGAATGAAGAGGGAAGAAACGTGGTGGACAGAGTTACTGGAGAGGTGGAACTATCATCTCACCAAAGCCATCAGCACGGCTGCAGTGAAGTGACAAAATCACTCTCAGGTCTTTCCTCATGTTTTCAGTAATTGTAAAAATATAAAAGACCCATCACTGCATTCTCTGCTGTGCCTGGGTTTTCAGAAGTATTAACTAACACTCACCGAGTCTTAAATATGTGTCTTTAACAGCATCTTATTTCCCCTTTTGAATGCTCAAAATAGAATGAGCAGCTTTTAACTCAGACTTTTAGTCTGAGTCAATTTATTATATGAATTTTAGTGTATTTGATAGAACAGGAACAGCCCACTTCAAAATGACAAAAGAAGGGAAACTTTGCATCTCGTTCTGCATCAGGAAAAACAGGCAGGCAGGATGTTTTCCCAAAGTTGCTTTGTATTTTCACAACACATGAGTGAGTTATCGCGTGCCAACACGTCCCTAAGGATATTTCCTCACTGTGCATCCTCCTCCGGCGCTGCTGGGTTTGCCAGGGGAAGGTTTGGATCTCGGCAGATGCCACGTGCCTGGAGAGACCACTAGTGGAGAGCTGCCTGTGGTGCACGGGGAGGGAAAAGAGGCAAGAAAACGACACTCCAACGCATTTGATTCACTCCTAGAGCTGTTCGTGAGAAATACTGGAGGCTCCACTCTGAGATTAAGGTGTCGGGAATGAAGTATATCCTGCTCTTCAGCTTCTTTCATCCAAAGGTATTTTTTCCCATTTTTTAGCAAATAAAGTGAAAAACATGAACAAGACCATCCTAAGCTTCATCTGTCACCTGTTCCTTAGATTCAAGATTCAAGGACATTGAGGGTACAGTTTTGTCACGAAGCTTCATCTGAACATTGGAGTTACTACATAAATAGCTGAAAATTATCTTTAAAGAGAAACTTTTATAATAAATAAAAATTTAATAGTTGTTTTCACACTTGTTTTATATTATTGGTTACTTCTTGTTTTTTTGTGATACCTGGTTTATGGTATTTTTGTGAAAAATTGACTTTCTTGACACTATTCCATCTGCCTACATAACTTATTCCACTGCACCCACTTCAGGTAGAACATGCTGTTCTTACATCCAACCACCATTTTTATGTTGCCCAGGGTTCAATTCTAGATAGATTTAACCTTTCCCCAAACAATATCCTGGTTTATCCATTATTCAGGAGATAAACTTGTCTTCTCTTGAGTGAAACCAGTGTTGTTCCACTTGGACTGCACATTTGCTTTGGGCGGATCACGTGTCACCTCCTGAATTTGGAAGGAGATGAGATTACAAATTTCATCCCAAGGCTGAGGTGAGAAGCATTTTACACAGTGACAGTGCAGGTACATGCTAATGCACAATAAAAGTATTTTTTAAATGCTGCAAGGTATTAATTTGCAGGTTGCAAACACATCCTTCTGTAATTCAGTCTCCTACAGTTACGTCTTCCTTAACCACAAAACCTTCTTGAATTCCACGTTTTCCTTCACAAATGTATTTATCAGGAACTGTGCAGCAGCTAAACAGGCAAGGAGTAAATTTTACACTTTGGTAACTAACACTATTCAGCAGTACTGGAGTTGGAGCCCGCAGGGCACAGTGTGAATTATTTCGCTAATGTCGATAGAGACAGAATTTTATCTGTCTTATAAATCACACCAACAGTAGTTAAGTGAATATAAGTTACTATGAGAGAAGTGAACAATGATTTACAAGATCAATAGAAGAAGAAATGACTTACCAGCAATATGCCAAATAAACTGAATCACTTTGGGCCATAGTCTTAGAAGTTACCCTTTTAAAAACCACTGCTGCACATGCATTTATTTCAGAAACAGTGTGAACTCCTTAAAAATCAATCTTTTCTCCCTTCACTCACACAGTTTCTGTTTGATCCTCATTGTTCTCTCTGACAAAAGACAGGAGTTGCAATTAGTCATAGCCAAGCTATCAACACCCCATGGCTCTTTCTCATCCAGATGACTCACCTTGAACTTTTTCTTTACATCTTCAGCCCTCCAGCTTCTCCCTATTTAGAAACACAGCAGCATGAAAATGCAAGATGGGATGCAGAAAAAAAGCAGGTTTAAGTGGTACAGCTTGTTTTTCATTTTCTTCTGTACTGAAGGCTGAGCTCGTAAAAATATCAATTTAATCTCTATCCTGGCTCATACCACCCCTTTCTCTCAGCTGTAAAACACAGGCAAGCACATGGTAGCATTAAGGGTTTGCAATAACCTGAATCATCATCAGGATTTCCTATATGAAAGAACAGTTCCTTAAAACAAGGACAAAGCAGTTTTGCACTGATTTGAGGAGAGGAAAAAATACCAAAGTGTGTGTATGTGAATGTGCTTTCTTATCTGCCTAGAAAAAGCCCTCAGGATGAATAAAATCACCCAAAAAAATCTCCAAAATATTACTTGTGACAAAAGTTTTCTTTTACTACAATACAGGGCATTTTTAAGTGACCAACAGAATACAGTTTATTGTTATAAGTGATGGAAGCTCAAAGAAGACTCATTCATACACAGCTTAGAGGAACAGCTCCCTCTTTTCATCTCAACTGCTCTTTCCCTCTCCTTTTCTGATTTTGCTGATCTTTAAGCTCCCTGATAGTGCACAAAACTTGTGTTAAGCAACACAATCACGTGGTTTACAAAAACTAAGAACTCCTGAGAGGCACTCTAGGGCGTATTTCCCACCAGCAGTAACCATTTTTTCAGCAAACTCAGTAAAATTGTCATTTCTGATTTTAACTTTGTATAATCTCAGCATTTATTCTGGTTATGTGTGGTTTTAACCTCATCCATTATCAAGTCCTTGAAAAGAGATGTGAACAACTCAAACATTGCTCGAGCAGCCGAGTGGTGACAAAGCTGAGCACCACAGAACTTGCCAGGCATGCAAGTGGTTGAGTTTACAGGTATAAACCCCAAATTTATGCCAAGATACACAGAAATCTTAGTGTCAATACCTGGACAGAGCCACAAGAGCTTTAGGAAGTGGAGGGAGAGCTTTGATCTTGTAGGTTTTGCTAAAAATACCCTCTAGAGAACTGGGGACCTGCAGCAGGCCACGGGAGTTCTGCTAACAAATTTCAGTGTAATCAGGTTTTAATTTGCTGTAATCAAAGCAAGGAAGGCTCTGCCTCGTGTCAAACACCTTCAAAGAGTCAAGTTTAGGAGTCAGTGTTCAAAAATACGGCAAAGGGTTCTGACATTACAGTTCTTTATTTGCTTTTGAATCCACGATCTATACAGGTATTTACAAGGCATGGAAATGGATAACAGCACAAAATACAATTGAGGTATAAGCTAAGAGCACAGTATGTCATGTTTCAATAAATATAATTCAAAATTTGTAAACTAAGTGACCAGATAGATGCATCTTGTTTACTAAAACCATATAAAATATCTGTTAAATCTCACGTGAGGTAGAGGACAGTTTTGTGTGTCATGTAATGCAACCACAGCAACGCTGACAATAAGACTGTACATCATTGGCAAAGTATTAAAAATTGTTGAATGCACAGATCGTTTTTCTTACGGTTTCAGGACAGTCATTCAACCTGTTGCCTCGAGCTCCCACGGACTCGGTTGTTTTGCAGCTACTTTCTGTCATTTGAGAGAATTATACTGGCATGTCAACAGCAATAAATACTTTGGAGAGCAAGGATGAAAACACAAAAACGTTTTGTCTGTCACAGAAAGCAACGCTGACGGCAACGAAATATTTCAGACCAAGTTTTTTATTATTTCCTAGAATTAGTTTAAATACAGTACAGCTGTGCTTTCCTTTAAGTGAGGTATCTCTTAGAAGAAAAAAAAAAATTCAATTGATATTGTTACATTTAATCCATTTTCAAATAGCAAAGTTTTATACTGTGTTTGCTGTGCTTGATGAAGTGCTTAAAACTCGTTTTTCAAGCGTTTTCCAACTGAACCACTAACCCTGAAAAGAACAATTTGCTAAGTAATGGAGACACACTAGAAAATCATCGTGCAACTTGTAAGCAATAACTGCTTTCACAAAAGCTAAAAAATGACTGCATTTTTTTAAATAGATATATGCAGCAAATAGAAAATTCTACAAGCTTTCTGTAAAGAAAACTGATGAACACTCACACTACAAATGTAATGAGAAAAAAAAAATTGAAATTTGCAGCTTTCTGCTGCTTTCTATTGATGGCTTAAATAAAATTAATGAAATATTGCAAGCACAGATTAACAGGTAGGAGAAACTGCGTCCTTTGTCGACTTCACCGTGTTATAGAAAACTCTGTTGTGTGGATCAATTATACAAATTAAGTGCAGAAAAAATACAAAGTTGTTATCTTTACCGACAATCAAAATATATACTCTACAAACAAGTGAATTCTAGGAAGCTGACCATGACAGCACTTCAAGGCCAACCCCCTGACTAATGCTAGGAAAGGTTTCCAAAAATTTCATAACACATTCTAGCTATCCCCTCCCCGATATAAAACAAGATGTATGAATAAAACATTGTGACTTCTAAAATACGGGCCAAGACTTATATTTTTTTTTTCCAGGCCACCAGTAGCTTTATGCTCCCACCCCACTTTTCCTACTTCACTAATTGCATTATGCCTTTACTATGTACAAATGGTTTTACACCTAAGCTGTCAATATATTAAATATAGAATAAAATTAGTTTAAGAATGTGAAACATAACTACATTCATCTAAATACTCAAACTGAACGATATGCTTTATAAAAACCTAAACCACGGACTTAAATCTGGAGATTTAGATAAAAATCTCTTTCATTGAGGGATACTTGGTTAGACTGCAAGTGAGGGTGTTTCTAGACTGTCAAAATGACAAGAGTTTTACTCTCTAAGCTCTTATATTTTGTGGATTAAAGTACACAAAGCATGTGAAAGTTCTCTTTTAGAAATGTATAGGAGCAAACTTGGTATTCACCTCGAATCCTACTTACTTCGTTCCAAAAGGTGCACTAGGCAACTTCAATCTTGCCCTAGATGTTTAATAATCCAGCTTTCAAATCAGGGGCAATTTTAGGATTTTTTTTTTTTTCCTACAGGCTTCATGTCACAAGTATCTGGGAACATGATTTCCTGCCTGAAAGACCAGCAAGCAATAGCTGAAGGAAAACCAAATAACAATACATAAAATGAGCATGCTATGACTAAAAGCAAGGACCTGGTGACAGAATTAATTTCTACCATTAAGTGTGCACTTAAGTGAGGGCCCTCAAGTGTGCATTCCAAGTTCCTAAATCAGGCTGCAAAAGAAACCATTCAATAGAACCAGCATAAGGTAGGGGCAAAAACAGCAACAAAAAAGAAAAAAAGTCAACATATATTTGTTCTAGAACTTATACAGTACTATTTACAATTTCCTAAAAAACTATCTTTCGAAGACTGTGAGCACACAAAAGTCTATGGCACATGTATGTATACATTATTACTTAAAATCAGTATAAAATTAAGTCTACACGTATGAAAATTATGTTACGCCAAGAGCCTGAAAGTAGTATTTAAGAATTTTAAGAGGATTACAATAATTTAAAATGCATTCTAACTTTAGATTAACTAAATGGAATATTTACAAAGCTACTTTTAAAGTCATTTTAATAAATGTCCCATTAGGTTTATCAGCCAGGTGTTTGAAAACGATCAGGAGGCCTCATCTGCAGTTGGAACTGGTAAAACATCCTAGAGCTGCTGGAATTCTTGCAACAGTGAAAATATTAGAACAAAGGACAGCCACCAGCATTTTAAGAGCCCCCAGCAGTTCACCAAGTGCTGGCTGAGGCACAGGAACCTGGGTTGTGCCAGTCCTCCACTGCCACTGCTGAACATCGACCGCTGGCAAAAGGGGAGATTTGAGCAGAAGCCACAAAACAGAGACAAGACCTGCATGGAAAGGGAATATACAGTGCTCTAATATAATAATCCCAGGAGGATTCCACACACTCAACAGCTAAGCTATAAATACTGTGTGAATTAGTCACTGCAGCTGTATGAAACGAGCTGGTGGCCTTATTTATCTACACTGACAACCCCACAAGTCTGGGTCCAAACACTGACACGGAAAAGCAACTAGAAATGCATCTCTCCATCCTTCAGTAACACCTTTTTCCCTTGCTCATCCAGCTAATCCAACACAGGATCTGCCAAGCAAGTTGGACAACTTGCTCCATTCCCTGTCCATCACACTTCTATCAATATTCCTGCCTCCTCTCCTGCCATCCCTGGGTTTGGTGGTGGGTACAATAAAACATTCACGGTGTTTTTAAAGCAAGTGCTGCACACACAGCCAGAACTATTTAGTCAGCACCTTTCCCTCCAAACCACGCTGCAAAGACAGGCCTTTTCCTTTTTATTTTTATTATTTTTTAATGCAAAAATTTGGAGATGGAGCTGAAGAAGGGGAAAATATAATCTGGGTTTCCTTTTCTGACAGGGGGGTGGTTCAAGATCATCTTTAAGGTCCCTTCCAACCCAAACCATTCTATGACTCTGATCGACACTAACAAAGAAAATTGATAATTTTTCATCTATCCTGCTTTAATTGTCAGTGTAACTATGAAACAGAGTTCATAAACAAAATTGTACATAGTTATAAAAAAAATCGTCCTGTTACTCCATGACATTTAATTTACCACCTCATTTCTCATTCAATTTAAAGATATGTGCAATTTTGTCTTTCTCTGTGATATTCAGTCTTGCTATACCACTAACACAGAAACAAAAAAGAGCTCAAAAGTTTTCAGTTTTACAAGTTCAGGGAAAAAAATTAATCAACGTAGGCTTTTACTAGTGGCTTCATCCAAATTAACTGAACTAATAAGAGGATATTAAACCTAAGTACCTCAAAAACAGAAGCTAAAGCACGAGTTAAAATTATGTAGTGAAATACTAGAATTACTAAAAGATTTCTATCAGTGATCAGCTGACATCTGCCAGCTGGATCCAACTTTTTGGAGAGAAGTGCAAATAAAGTATTTCTTCATCCAACTCTGTAGCCATGCATTTAATCCACTAGGAACCAGACTTCAGAAGTACTCAAACATTATATATACATAAAACAGTAATCCTGTACAATTACACATTTCCCAATGTTATAGCTTAACAAACATGCTGTATTTCTTAACTCATGGTAACCTTACCATGCCAGTCAAATACAGAGACTATCAAAATGATTTTTCAAAGTGCCATACCTCAGAATTTTATTTTTTAAGCTATGATCACAATGTCAGTTAAGGCCTGTTCCATGTAATGAAAGAAAAATCCACAAGTTGGCAAGAAGCTCAAAGTGTGGAGGCTTAGGGTGCTAAAGAAATTAACACATATTCCTTAATAAATATTTTTCTTGAAAGCATTAGTATCTGAAAAATGGTTAAGTCAAGTTTTTTCAGTTTCTAGAAGGAAAAGCCCCACCTTTAAGCCTTTTATTAATGTTTCTTTCACACCTACTACATAGAAGAAAACAGAAGAAAACTTGTGAATTTTTAACTTCCAAAGAATCCACTGTAAATGTAATTTTTTTAATTAATTAAAAAAATCCCAATGTTTTCTTCTTCCAGCACAGCAGGTAAGTGCTGGTTCTAACACTCTTTAGATTGATAACGAGCTGTTAAATAGACAATACTGAAAAGATCAGCTTGACTTCACACAATGAAATTATGGGGAAAACTCATGCTGGTAAATCACTTTTGAGGCTCAATCATCAGTCATTGTGGCAATTTTGAGCATTACCTAACAGATGAAAAGCTGCCTTTAAGACTTTCCTCAGTTCAGGAACACTTAATTCTCACTGAAACCCAAACTATTTCTGACTTTGAAGACTTCAGAATGTTCTTAATGTACTTGTATAACTGAATGTGCAACTGATAGCAAAATAAAGATACCCACACATGTTTTAACAGACAGTGTTAAAAGGTGTCGAGTCCTTAAGACTGAGTTAGAAATAGACGGAAACTGGTCACTCTAAACCAAGGGTTTCATATTTTTCATTGTTTGAGAAAAACACCAGTACAAATCAATGCAGATTTTCATTGGTTAGGAAAATCTAAAAATGTCTATCTATCTCTAGTTATTTATATCTATGTATATCTTCATATGGACCTGTCTGGGAAACAGACCTGTAGAGAACACTTTTTCTCAGCACACAGAAATTGTTCACAACTCATTAAAAACCAAAACACCCTGTTTGAAGGAGGCAGTCGTGCTTCCTCTTCCAACTTCTATTTTCCTTTCCCATTTTTTGAAGATTTCAGGATCTGTAGCTTCAGCTCCTTTATCATCATCTCTAACTTTTCCCGTGCCTCTCGTTCCTGTCTCAGTTCATCCTGAAGCTCTTGTCTATCTGCCTCTGCATGATCCAACCTCTGCCTCAGTTCTGCCAGCTGTGAAACAGGAGAGACAGAGCACATTTTAGCAAAAATGAGAACATCTAATTTTTAAACACATATAAATTGTAGTTATAGGACCTGTCACAGGTGTGTTGATAACACACATAATCTGTTAGGATGGTGTCTGCATCAGATGTTTCACAAATCCTGGGATAAGCTGCACCTTTTCATTTCTCTGACCTGACAAAATGTTACTTCTTTATTTCAATGCCTGAATGCATTTCTAGAGCAAACAAACTCACCAACACTGCTTTCTGATACCCTTTAGTATAAATGAAACAGAATTACCAGAAATGACATTTAGAAAATCTCGAGTGTTCAAATGTAAACCTGAGTCCACCCAAATGTTTCTGTGAAGTATATTGCATTTAAACACAGAAATAAAGTACCTTCTTCATCTTTGGAATACAGTAACAGGCTGTTAATGCAAGTCCTCTGACTCCATGACTTGGATTCAGTGAAGTGCTGCAGCACAACAGTGCCCACTGCCTGCATGTTGCAGCACGTCCCACATACACATTTCTCTGGCTGAGTTTTGATTTCCAGCTCTAAGGAAAGGTTCCAGTACTGGTTATTCTGCCCTACTGTGATTGACAGGGTGAAGCAACAATTAAACCAGATAATAAAGAAGCCAATTCAATAAAGAAGCCAAAAAGGGGGAGAAGGCAGTGCCTAGACAGGCCTAAAAAGAGAGAGACTTTTAAGCAAGTAGCAAATCCCCAATTATTAATTTTGTTTAATGCACACAGAGGGATCCTCACAGTCCACAGTTCTCTGATAGAAAAGGCAGCCTGGGCAACTGTTTCAGGAAGACATCGGATTAAGGCTTGGGGAAGTTCCCTGTTCCCAGGACCTCTGTTTAACTCTGATACTTCTTGGAACCAAAACCTACTACGAGATGTGATAAGTGGAGAAAAATGTCCAAATTGTATGTTGTGAACAGCTCTACCACACAGGTAACAACAGAGTAAACTTTTACACAAGGAATGTGTTTAGTTTTCAAAGTCTAACTTCAAAAGAAACACTTGGGGAACAATCCATGGTTTTTACCCTCTAAAGAAAGGAAGCTGCACAAGCCACACAAAACGTGCTATACATGATTATCTTCATGAATTAGAACACGTTGTTACTTGCACTAATAGGGCTTGTACCAGATGTTTAGTAAATCAGGCCTTAGTCAGAGAGGATTATTTCTGGCAGCAAAGGCCAGGAATCAGTGGAGTGGGATGTCATGAAATTAAATTCATGAGAAGGATTTACGATGCTGGTCTCTGCCCTACTCACCAAAAATACCAAAACTTGTCTCTCAAGTACTGCCTGTTTCTCACTTTGAGTCAGTAAGAACAGGAAATATATATACAGTCAGGAACAAACACATGACCACAAAGCTTTGCTGAGCTCAAGTTTTAGATTTTGTTTACTTTAAAAATGAGTCTGTCAAGACTAGTTTTCTGTGACATGGTACAAAACACATCACTATATATTTGATCATAACTGCAGCTGATTTTTAAAAGGGTATTCCAAGATTCCCTTTAGCATTGGCTAAAATTAGCTTTGTCCCATTGGAATGACATGAATACCCTCCAACATAAAGGAACAACAGTAAAAGCTGAAAGGAAAGTGAAAGGAAAAAACAACTCCACAGGTTTTTACATATGAATCCCAGGGGCAGGAATGAGAGACACAAATATAATTTTCATTTCCAAGAGAACTCTTGGCCAAGTGCTCTGCTGCAGCACAGAAGGGGCTCAGCAGATAGTGCAGAAGATTCTACCACCAAGGAACAGAAAGAACAGCAAGTTATGCTGCTAATCTGACAAAACCGTGGTTCAGAGGTTTGGATTTTCTTTTTCACATAAAAGGAAGAAGATTAATAGCTTATTTCTATAAATAAAATGAGATTGTTTGATTCTGTACCACTGGCAAGCCCATATGCAATCAGAACAGAATTTGTTTTAAATAAGGATATAACAGACCTCATGTTTAAGATTAATATTTCATCAATAACATCATATGTTTCTGTAAGTTGCATTCTACTCCAGTTTCAATCAAGGGACAGGGAAACAAATATTGCTGTCACTGTGACCTATTTTGGTATTTGTCTGTGGTGTCAAAACACACAGAGAAAATGAAACCTTTAAGTGCCTGAGCAACAGCTTCACCATTTCCTGATAACTAAATACTGTTTGGTTGGAAACAAACCTTCCTTTCTCACCTGTGCTGCATATTCAGCTTCTTTGTCTTTTTCCAAATTGGAGTCACAGCTACACTTCTGCTTCATCACTTGGTCCAGTTTCTTCTCCAAGTCTCTCTGTTCAAAATAAAACTCTTCCATTCTTTGAGCATGATCTGCTTGCAAACACTCAAGTTCTTTCTGTAAATTCTGCTGCTCTTCAGTCAGTTCCTTCATAGCTTTTGAGTTACTTAACATTTCCACTTCCTGTAAAGAAAAATCAAGATCACATACACATTTTTTCTAAGACCAGAAAAGTAAAAAAACCCTGAATTTAAATGTGTGTCTGGAACCAACGAGGCCAAAAAGACCATATTTATCTACTGATAACAACAGCCTGATAATGGTATTTATCTACTTATCAATGACAGCCTGGAATTCTGTAGCAAGCATTTCAGTTTTAAGAAACTCTTTATACTTCCAAGTACCCAAGCTTCCAGAAATAAATTCACAACTTCCAGCAGTGAACCTCAGAAAGCACCAGCACTAATTTACTAAAATATACTCTGAAGTTGTAAGAAGTGCATCATCAGAAAACAGAATAAACATGTTTGGCTTCTTTTTCCACTATCATTTTGATATTTTTTTAAAGACTTAATTTTTTTTTAATTACCTACAAGCTTTAACTCCAACAGCAGAATAAGTTCAAAGCAGTAACTCTAGGGCCCTACCTGAACTCATAGATTCTGAGATTAGCACTTAAACTAAACTAAAATAAATTAAAATAAAATATTAGGTTTGTTCCATGAATGTAAGAAGCAAAGACAGTATTTAACTTAATTCAGAAAACAGAAATGTCAGGAGTTAAACATCAGCCTCTAAAATCATCCATTATTACAAAAAGGCTAAAACTAAAATCCCTAAAAACAATCCTCAGCAAACTGAAAGAGGAGGGTGGTGTTCTTTTTTTGTACAGGGCAGTGATAAGACCATCCCTAGAGTACTGATGTCACCTCTTTAAAATCCATAAAACTGAGCAAATTTTAGAGGACACAGCAAAAGCAGGAGCTGCTTGGACCCAGCAGCTGCAGACTGAAGAGACGCCAATTATTAGTGGGCTCAAACCTCCTGAGCGTAAGGGATACTAAAGATTCGGTGTCTGGATTCAAGCTGAGGGAAAGATGATCTGTGTGTTTTGCTGTTCCTAAATGAATGCAATCTGTGCTGCTGCCTCTGGGACCAGCCAGCTCCCAGCAGCTCTCTGGTGTCAGAGGTGAAATGCTCTCAGACTGGCACTGTACCATTTGAAGCTGCTGCTTCCTCCGCAAAATGGTGTTCAGTTTTTCCTGCTGTTTGATGTAGGTTTTCATGACTTCTTCCATGATCTTTCCCTTGTCATCTTCACAACTGATGTCTTTCATGAGGGTGGGGGACAAGGTCCTTGCATCACCCCCGGCTTCGGCACGGCCGGACTCTCTGGCGAGCTTGGAGGAAACGCGTTCGGATTTCCCACCTCTCGCAGAACGAGTCGGCGCCGCGGGTGGATCTGCACAGAAAAGAGGAACAGGGCATAATAACCACAGAAAATTCAACTTCCAGAGTGGTGGGGGGTGAAAAAAAAGCAAAGAAAAGCAAGATTACAAAAAGGTGCAAGGAATTTTTGGAAACCTGCAGTGACGTCACACAATTCTCGCTCGGCGGTGTTCTGCTTTCCAAAATTCTGTGCTATAAAAATCAAAGACTTCGACGTGATTTTGACTACTCACCTAAAGGTTTATGCTGCTCCACACCACTTTTCAAGTCAATTTTTTCCTGTTCTTCAAGGGAAACCTCTGGATAGGAGGCAGTTTTTTTGTGCTTTCCACTGCTGAGCTTCTTCTCCGACTGCCCAGGTGAGGATTTAATAACTTCTGAAGCTTTGACTGTTGTTTTTGCAACATCCTTATATTGTGATGCAAGAGAGACATTCGGGGCAACCACTTTATCACACATATAAAGGTAGTAACTGAAACAGCAGAAGAGTAAAATCCATAGTGAAAGGTAAGACATAATAAATGATGGCTGGTACAGAGCAGTAAGTTTAATTTAACACGAGTTCAAACTGTAAAAAATAAGCACGTCCTTTTTAAATTTTTCCTATGCAAAAGGAAATCCACTTAATCTTTACTGAGTAGATAATCTAGATAAAGGTTTTGAGGCTATCAAACGAGAGGATTTTCCAAACATGGTTGATTAAAAAAAGAAAACATACAGAAAATCATATGAAGTCTTCATTTAAATGCAAAGAGTGAAATTAGAATGCCACTGAATCCAGACTCTCTAGCATTTTCATAATCCTCATATTTATATTAGCAGTGGAGGATGGGGAAGTGATCAGTGAAGTGGGAAGGAGCATCTTAAACAGCAAAGCTGCATCCTGACAGTGCTGGGATATATCCCAGACCTGTGCTGGACCTTCATTTCCACATACACTGAGCGTTTTTTTTGGATTTTCCTGGGCTCCCAGGAGCATCCCTGTGTGCCACCCTGACCTCACCACTCAGCTTTTGTGTAGTACAGAGGGAAAAGAGCCCCAGGTGTGTTCAGGTCAGTGCCAAGATAACCAGTGTCCTGAGGCTGGAGTCAACACTGCTGCCTCCAACACCTCCCTTTCTCCTGGCTGTGAAGGAAGGCACTGACAGACACAGGAATGTGAGGGACCATCACAGGCCATCACCACTCCTGGGCCTGTGTGGGAACCAGTGTGATGTGTTTGCTGCTTTGCTGCCTGCTGTTAACCCAAAGGGTCTGCTCTGACCCAAACCCCCCTGCGGAACCACAGCGAGCGAGGGCACACGGGAGGTCAAGGAAAACTGTTTCCCTCACTGAAGCAGACGACAAACTGTGTGAGAAGCTGAGGAAATGCACTCAGTTTCTCAAAGCAGGAAAATAGTCAACAGCCAACTCTGCTGCAGCCACTGCTCCACTGTGGAAGAAAACCTTCAAACACCTTTTACAGATCTTCTGGAAGAAAATTAAGTTGCCTTCATGGCAAATGGGCATGCATTGTGCTATAATGTGGAAGGTCAAAAATTATCTTCTCTCATTTCTACTCTGAAAAGCAAAATTTTAATTACGTGTCAATAGAATTGCCTACTGAAGAACACTCACAGATCACAGCTTGAGTCCTGTACCAAAAACTACTCACAAGCAGTTCATTAGTATTGACATTATGAAATGCCTAAAAAGTTAGGGTTCAATTTTCCCTGTGTGATCCCTTAGAGTTTTCCTAACAGTTCAGGTTGCAAATACCCTTTTTTTCAGTTTGAATTACACTTAAATAGCCAAAAATATTTAAATATTTGACAGTGCTTATACTTTTAACCAGGAAATTCAGTTACCTGGGATGGAAAAAGGAGGGTGGTTGAGGATCAGTTTCTGCTTCTTGCTTTATAACTGGATACCACTGTGATAATTCCAGGTTCTGCTGTGGCTCTGCCTAAAGAAAAGAAAATAAATTGGTAATTGGAAGAGGGGTACATGTTATTTACATTTTCATAAACACTCCTCAGAGGAATGGCATTTACAGCATTAATACAGACACACCAGAGAAACTGGGGTATGGGAAATGGGGCATCTTTGGCAGAGTTTCAGGGTCAGGCCAAGCCACAGAAGTTTCTTCCATCTCCAATTTCCCATTATGGGCAAAATAGCAATGAAATTAAAAGAAAATCTCTTTACAAACTTATCTAAAAGCTCTGCTGAGTTCCCAGGACTCTGCCAGAGGCATGCTAAACAAGTTTGGGAGAAACAGAAAGCAGACACTAGGATTCCCAAAAGGTTGTGGGAGCCTTTTGCAATAAAGTATCTCTACGTAGAGTAACAACCTGTGAGATACTTTATTCCAAAATAAAAAGGAACAATTTGATGGTGTTCCAGGGACAGAATTTTATTCAATCATCATGAATTTTTATTGTAGAAGTAGGCAGAGCTGCTCACAGTAACATGACAACTCCAGTCCCTTTGCAGTAACAAACAAAATTAACTCAGATGCATCAGAATATATAATCTTAAAAACGTCTGTGCATTCTCCCTTTGGATAACAAGTCCTGTTCTGTGTGTCTCAAGAAATATTTCTGGAATCACACTTTAGTCAAAGTTCTGGTGATCCTTCGTGCTCCCTTGCAAAGCTGCTGGTAATTTCAAGGGGAAGGTGCCTCATCATATATTTAAGCAAGACTTGTAGGTAAGAAATTGGTTCTTAATTTCACTGTGTTAAAACAGCCCTGGGATGTGGGTTTTTGGGTAGGGTGTGGTTGGCTGACCCCAGGCAGCTGCCAAACACCCACAAAGCCACTCCCTCAGCACCACCCCCAGCGACATGGGGACAAGGACAAGAAAGTTCCCAGGACAAGATAAAGACAGTTTAATAAGTGAAGGAAAGGGAAAAAATACATGTGAAGCAAAGGATATCACTCCTTGTGTGCTATATATATATATATATATATATATATAAACCAGAAAAGTTTATAACTACCCACCCTGAAATAAACTGCCACAAAACTCCATCCCTGGCAGTCAGAGAGCACCCAATGACACCAGGATTGTCTGTGCCATGGTCTGCAGAATCCCACATGATTGGAATCCAACACTTGACCATGAGAGGGACCAAATCCCACCTACTTCATTGTGATCAAAACTTCAGCCCCCTAAACTCAGCTCTCACAGGGAAGCTGAAATTCAACTCCACCCCTGCAGCTCCTCAAATCAGTTCCAATGCAGACAGAAAGGAGGGAGGGCACAAGGAAGCAAAGCTCCAGAGTAGTAAATTCATAATCAAGCCTTTAAATAACAAAGACTTGAATAATCTCTAGAAAAATTGGCCTCATCCTGACACTTGTGAAGTTTTTTTTCTTACTTATTCAGATCATTCAAGTAATTTAAATAATCCCATATAATCTACTTATACAGCAGCTAGTATGAAGCAATCTGATTTTGTCCTGAACCACATTTGTCCATATTTTACAACTTATATTTTTATATATTTATATATTTACATATGAAATTGCCTATCATGTAATCTCTATTTTCCAGCTATTAGATCAGATTTTTTTTTTAAACCTATTTCAAATGGAAACTGACTTTACTGTCCACACATTAATGTGCATTTTGCAAATAAATTTCAAAGCATGCAATCAAATTTTTACTTATGAAAGAAAATGCAATGTAACCATAAACATGAAGTCATTTTCTAACAGGATTCTTCCTTCCACGTACAGGTTAATAAAATAAAGCATCTACATATATATATATCTATACATATATATATGTTATTTCATTACCCAACAATTTGTTTATTTTAGATGCTCTTAAATAATTCTGTAAACACAATATATCCAGATTGAATTGAGTTAGTTATACCCAAACTATTTGAAAGGGCTACAAGAAAAATGTCTTATTTTTCTTCTAAGCTAGTTGGACAAAGCTGTTCTTCAAGGAAAAACAATATATAGGTAGTTTTTTCAGTCTAATCATTAAGCCAGTAGTTTCAGCAGAGATGGGATTTACAAAATACTCAGAAACAATGTTAACTCTTCACACTGAGCTTTTCCCCACACACTGTGACCAACTCAAGGAATTAATCAGAGAAGCAAGACAAAGTTTTCGTGCAGAGAGGTCAGAAACTGTCGCAAAGTCAAAGGGAACGAGATCTGTGAGCGCAGAGATCGGCACAGACTCAGTGACAGCTGTTCCACGAAGAGCAGGTGGATGTGGCACTGCAGTCTAGAACTCCACAGAAAACTATGACAATCAAGCACACAGCTTACAGATTTCTTACTAGCACAAAGAACAGAAAGGAATTAACCTCCTGAGCACTTTGTCTGCTCTTAAAATATCGAAGCAGAATATTTATGTGCTGTGAGTTGAACAACCTCAGAGTGAAATGCTGAGGAGAAAGGCGAGGAACAGGGTCTAAGATGCTCCAAAGGCTGTGGGACTGAACTTATTTATTATTACTAGGTGGATAAAGACCTGGCCAAGGGCAACTGCTCTTCCTGGGCCCTCCAAGATAACAAAGATGCATCGGCACTTCAGAGCACTGACTCAGCAAACGTGGTAAGGAGGTGACAGAATGGCAAATGAACATCCTGCAAATAAATTCCCTTAGGAGTGTGAGGACAGGGAATGTCTACATGTTGTACCTAACAACTCTCTCACACCACAGAAACGAGGGAAAGAAATTGTGGCTGTCCCATCCCTGGAAGTGTTCAAGGCCAGGTTGGACCAGGCTTGGAGTAACCTGGGATAGTGGAAGGTGTCCCTGCCTATGGCAGAGGGTGGAACGAGATGAGCTTTAAGGTCCCTTCCAAACCATTCTATGGTTCCATGAAAAGATGATTGAAGCAGCCCGAGCTTCCCCAGGACAAGGAAACGGAGGCTGTGCTCCAGCACTGCCCTCTTAAACTATTCTAATCTTTCATACTTTCCAGATGAATATCCACAAGACAAAAAGAAAAAAAAAAAAGAAACCAAGGAGAAAATCCTCCCCCACCACTTAATTTTGTTCAGGTTTTCACAGCTTCTCACTCTGGTTTCATACGTTGCTTTGTAAGTAAGAAAGAATTACACAGGTCTGCAACGGAAGACTGCAGAAAGTTTCTGTATTTCATTTGCACTGGTCCAGTCCAAATTACTGCTACTGCCAATTTCAGCTGGTTTTTTTCATCTGTGCACATGAAACCGAAAGATCTCATGGGCTGAAACCTGCTACCATGGAAAGGGAAGCAGCATTTATAGGCATAAATATGGAAGACTATTTCCACCATGCTATAGTTTATTTCCTGGCATTGCAGGGATGAAGACTGACAGGTCTTTATCAGTTGAGAAGCAAAGTCTCCTTGCTAGGAGACTGCATCTTCAACTAATTCAGCACATGGAAGCATGCCACACTGCAGACTTCCATAGGAATTTGCTGCTAAAACCCCTTCCTGTAGACTGACACCACTGTAACAGTACCTGTTACTACAGCAATCCTTCCTGCAACACTAACTTTTCAGGAATTTATGTCAAAAGGTGTCAGCTTATAGCACCCCTTTTTGGGCTCAGCCATCTGGGCTGCTCTTGCTGCTATTTTGAAATCCACCACAAAACATCCACGAGGCAAAATGGATTTATCATCAAACCAAGAGCCGTCAAACAGACATAGAAACACCAAATGCACTGGAAAGAAACAAAGACAAGGGACTGAAATCATTAAAGAACCTCTTTAAGTTTAAATTATACCCAAAACTTGGACTTTCTATGAACGGAAACATCTATGATGTAAATGTTTATCTGGTGTTTGTCTTATTATTTAAAATAGAAGCTCTCCAAGGGACAAATAAGCTCTGTATTTTTGAACCACAGCACAGACTTGCAGCAGTATTTTAGGAAAAAATAAGACATCTATTATTAACCATTGTCAAGATACCGGCCTACAGCTCATTACTTGGGCTGCTTAAAACCCCCCTCTTTTTGGCATATTTCTCTACACAAGTGGTTTAAACAGAAAGCTCTTGCTGAACAAGCAGACTTTGGGCTCCTAAATAGCCCTTTAGCAATGCAGCATTACCCTGCACACAAGTCATGAGATGGGTGGCCAGCAAGCCAGGTCGCCACCCTGCCCACGTGTGTGAGCTGGAGCACAAATAACAAATGAAGAATTCATTTGTAATACTTGATTTTCAAGCTCCTTTCTGCTTTGCTCAGCTGCTGCAACACACGCTGCATAAAACCTACTCAAAGGTCAAATGGGAGAATGAAAATTCCCACAACAGCCCTGATTTTTCCAGAGTCTGTAATACCTCAGAACACAACAAGAACCAACAAAGCCAAGCCGGCTCCAGTGGTTACTTACAGCCCAAAGAGGAAAGAAACTACCGCCCCTTCTAATGAGAAATGTTATTTCCATGGTGAAGCTCTCTCACAAGTTTAACTTAGGCTTGATGTGACAAGCATTCCCACTTAGCAAAGCCAAGCAACGCGCTTCCAAAACAAGTATTTACGTGTGAGCAGGAAGAGATTCGGGAGTTTTACCAGAGCAGGTGAACTTACTTTGGACCGCGTCCTTTTCTGATTTTTCTCACTGAATTTCTCCTTCATTTCCTCCAAGAGGTGCTTCAGCTCCCTCTCCTCCGAGGTTCCCAGGTATTTTTGGTTAATGTGCAGGTAGCAGTGCCACTTGGCCGACTCAAAGCCCCAGTGGCAGGTCCTCTTGTCCGGGGATCTGTGCGAATGCATCACGAATGTCTGGGGCGAGAACATCCCGTAGCACTCCAGACACTGGATACACGGGTCGTCCGGCGCAAGGTAGAACTGAGGTGCAAACAGCCCCTGGCACTTGCCCAGGCATTCATGCTCTACTTCAAAGGCACTGCCAGTCTCTTTCAGCTGGGCCAAGGTGTTCTTACCGGGGAGAAAGCTGCCGTTTTGGGGAAAAGTGCGAGGGCGCAGCAAAGCGTTGCATAGTCTCTGAGCATCCGTCAGCGTGATGAGCCCACAGGACGGAGCGTTGAACGGAAGAATTCCCAAAACCTTCAGGATGTGAAGCTGGTCGGAAGTGCAGCGTGAGCAGTAAATGTAGAGTTCATCACACACCGTGTTGATCTGCTGCAGCGAGAAGTCTCGGAGAACCGAGTTCAACACTTGAGGAAGGCAAAGTCTTTTTTCTCCCCCGACTTTAAAACAGGAGATGGATTCCCCCTCCAGCAGAGTCTGGGTGAGCTCCGTGGAGCTGTCCGGAGGAATAAGCAGCGGGCCGGAGAGTACTTGTGGCGATGGAAGAGGCAGGAAGACGGTGGGTGACATGGTCTCCTGGGAATATCGAGCTGAAAAAGCCGCCGGTCCACCCAGAGAACTCTGGCTGCTCAGGTGAAACTGTGCCAACGTGTGTTTCAAACCTGGATTTAAACTCAAAGGCTCAGATAGTGAAGCACTGTTTGGCTTGGCAGGTTCCCCATCGGCCTCCACAGGAGTTTCGTCATAGTCATCCAAGTTTTCCTTCTTTATTGTTGGCAATTTATTTATTACAACCTGTACTTTGTTATTTACATGCATTTCTGTCATTGCTTTTTTCAGTGGAGGACTCCCATCCTCTTGGATCCTGCTCCTTTTTTGGTCTGAAACCAGACCTAGAGGGAAGTTTATCTGTGGGCTTTCCATTGCTAAACACCAGAACTTTAATTAAGTTAGTCCTGAATGTGCATTTTCATGCTTGGTCATATAAAAAATAGTTTCAAGTGATCTTGGACTACCTCAAGTACAACAAGTTTCACAATCCTTTCAGTAAAATGTTACTTCTTCAGCCTCCAACAGTAAAAACCGTGGCCCATTTTGCATGTAATACCATAAAATTACTAATGGAGAGGTTACACAACTTTTTTTGTTATTTGTTCAATTTTCTAATATAAAAACCCCACTGCAATATTTATACAAAAGGCTTTTCTTCATACCCTACCCACTATTTTACACAGCAGTCTTGTACAGCAATTTAGTAAAAAATGATGCGCTGATACATGTCCATCCTTGATCATAGCTTTCCTTTAAAAAAAATACTGTCTTTTCAAATAAGTCTCTATTTAAATATTAAAATAGAAAAACGGGCTCAGCTTGAAGAACGTCAATCTTAACGCAGCCAATCCAAAACGTAGTTTTAAGTTGTGTGAAAATTTTATTCAGCACTTTCAGCTCCTGGAGATCAAACACAATCTTAAGGGCTTGCTTTATTGTGCTGCCAGCTTTATGATTTCACCACTACCATGAGAGTTACTATGGCAGTTCACAAATAAATCCTCAAACTAAAGGCTGATCCAGATCGACAGCAAAAGCTAAACGTCCCTAGAGAGTCACCTTTTGCCCAGATGTCACTGGCGTGTGTCAGAATTTTCCCAGCCTGAGTTATTAGTAATAGAGGTGAGATCCAGGCCATGGGCTGAATTCATGTGCTAGAGCAGAGTTGTGCCAGTCCTTCCTGATAACCTGTGAACAGAGAGAGGGGCTGGTCACAGGCAATCCCAGGGTTTGCTCAGCACCTAAAGGGGCTTAAAGAGAGCTGGAGAGGGACTTTTGACAGGAGCATGGAGTAACAGGACAAGGGGGAAAGGCTTTAAGCTGAAAGAGGGCAGGTTTAGATTTGATACACAGAAGAAATCCTTCCCTGTGAGGGTGGGGAGGCCCTAGCAAAGGCTGCCCAGAGAAGCTGTGGCTGCCCCATCCCTGCGAGTGTCCAAGGCCAGGTTGGACAGGGCTTGGAGCAACCTGGGCTAGTGGAAGGTGTCCCTGCC
>JAWWLV010000011.1:4101524-4112437 GCA_035041135.1 Platyrinchus mystaceus | reverse complement strand
GCCCCATCCCTGCGAGTGTCCAAGGCCAGGTTGGACAGGGCTTGGAGCAACCTGGGCTAGTGGAAGGTGTCCCTGCCAATGGCAGGGGGGTGGAACGAGACGAGCTTTAAGGCCCCTTGGAACTCAAGCCATGCTGGGGTTCCCTGCCAGAGGCAGGGTGCGTCTCCCAGTGACTCACGGAGCCCCGGGACGAGCCCGGCCGACGGGCGATGCCGGGAGAGGAGGGGGCGGCCCGGAGCGGCTCTCCCAGCGAGCACGCCCCGCAGGACGGGCGCTCCCCCCCGAGCCCAGGGTCGGGCACCGACCCCCCCCTCCCCTCCCGGTCACCGTCCCCCGGCCCCGCAGCCCCTCCCGGGACGCCGCATCCCGCCGCTCCCTCCCGCGCCGTGACTCACCCCGGCCCCGCCGGCACCGCTCCGGGCACGGCTCAGCCCTTCCCCCTCCCGCCGCCGGGCTCTCCCCTCCGCCCCGCCCGGCTCCCCGCTGTCCGCCCCGCGCCGCCCGCTCCCCCCACCCCGCGCTCCCCTTGTCCCCCTTCTCCCCGCCGCCTCCGCGCCGCCGCCGCCGCCGCCGCCGCTCCCGCCCATCCCCCGCGGGCGCTCCCGCCCGTCCCCCCCCCCCCCCCCCGCTCCCCACCGGCGGCGAGGCCGCCCCGCTGGCCGCTCGCTGCCGGCGGGTCCCCGGCGCGCTCCCCGCTCCTCACCCGGCGGCGCCGCGGGGGCTCCGGCGGCCGCGGGGAGCGGAACAGGCGCCGCGCTCGCGCCGCCCACCCGTGACCTCACTGCGGAGACCGAGACGGCGGCGGCGGCGGCGGCGGCGCGCGGGCACGAACCCGCCGGCGGCGCGCGCCGGCCCCGCCCCCGGTCTGGGGCAGCGGCGGGAGCGCCCGCCCGCCCCTCCCCCCCCACCACCCCGACACCGCCACACCCGCCGCCTCAGCGCCGGGGAAGCCGGCACGGCCCCCCCCCCGAATAGGGGTTATATTAAAATGTGTGTATACAGAATAGGCGTTAAAAAGTGTTGTTTCTCTCTCTCTCCACCCGCCCGCCTCCCCCCACCTCAGCACGCCCGGGTCAGACCCGGCCCCGCGCCGCCCCTGCCGCCGTCCCCCGTCAGAGCCCGACAGGCGCCGGCGGAGGGACGGGCACGGGGGGGGAGGGAGAGCGGCCATGGCAGAAGGGCAAAGCCGGGCGGGAGGAGGCCCCGGCGCTGGGGGAGCTGTCGGGAGGGTCGCTCCCCTGAGGCGCTGCGGCAGCAGGCGGAGACCCTCGGCGAGGGGCTGCCAGTGACTGTCCCACAATGAGGGTCCCTCAGGGACTGTCCCTCAGCGAGGATCCCCCACAGAGGGTCCCTCAACGAGCGTTCCATAACGACTGTCCCTGATAGAGGGTCCCTCAGTGACTGTCACTCAGTGAGGGTCCCTTGGTCACTGTTCCTCAGTGACTCTCCTGCAGTGAGGGTCCCTCAGGGACTGTCCCTCAGTGACTGTCTCTCACTGAGGGTCTCTCAGTGTCTGTCCCCAGGCAGGGTGGGCTCTGCTCTGCCCCTCCACTGCTCCGAACACGGACATGCGGTGAAGGCAGGTGGGTGTGATGGTGTCTGTCCCCAGAGCATTATCACAAGACGGTTCCCCCCAGTCACAGGCTCACAGGAGATGCTGAAGTGCATGAGACATTTTGGCAAGTGGAATGATCAAATTCTGCAGAGAGGTGGGGAAGATGCTCCTCAGGGACTGCTTAGTCGCTGTACAACTAGTTCATGTATTACAAGTTCCTGCTGCCTGCAAGAAACCCAAAGCTTTTCTGTTTTACATCTTTGAGAAGACAGCACTTCAGCGGGGATTACGGCACAATCCAATTTGCCATTGCCTTTCATCCCACACAGTTACATATTTTGATGCGAGTACAAAAGCACAGCACATGAAAATGGGGCAGTTGTACAACCGCCAGGCACCGCTTAGCACCGGCCAGCGCTGCCCACGGCCAGGGCTCCCTCCCGAGCTCTTTCCTAATGCTGTCCCAGAAGGATTATTAGAGAGCAGCAAAACCTGCCTCAGTGCTGATCAGCTGAGAGGGGGGCTTGGTGCATTTTAATCCTTGACTTCGCACCTTTAGTATGCTCAGCTTCCCTCTGGGCTGGCAGGGCCCGCTGACAGAGGGGTCCTTGAGCATCACTGAGGCAGGGCTGCTTCGTGACACCTCTTAACTTGCTTAACTTCCATTGTGATATCTACAACAACATCTACAGTATCTTTGGTACTGGGTGATCTTTAAGGTCCCTTCCAACCCAAATCATTCCATGATTCTATGATCTACATTTCCTCCTGATGATGGCTGGGCGAGGAGTGACCTGGGATTACTAATGTTGTGTGTGGGTTTTTCCCATTGCTGACCTTAGATTGTCACATCTGTAGGGAGGAGCAATCCCTCATTCCATGTTTGCACAGCAGCTGGTGCAATCTTTGGGCCCCATGGTGCTTTATATTGCAAAAATAATTTATTTTTGACAGTTTAGGTAGTAGAATGGAGTTTAGAATAACTGTATAAAATAGCAATGCCTGGGCTTTTAATGATAACTGTGATGACAAAGACAGTAATGGTTATATTCATTTTTTAAAACCTACAGAAACCCACTTCACCTTTCTATTATTAAAGAACTCGGGTACAGATGAAGGAATCGTAAAACTGAAATAGAGCACGACCTCAATTTTTACACTCAGTAGAAAATCTCATAACAAGGATCATTGTTTTACTGTTGCCCCACTGCAGCACTCAGGCAGCTTTCCTAGAAACAAAGGGGTACCAAAACCAAACCTTAGTGTTGTTGAGGGATGTAAACCTCTGAATTACCTGTGAAAAGAGAGAAGGAAGAGAAGGCATAAATTCCTTTCATTCCACGTAGGCCAAAGCAGAGAGGAAAGCTTCCCAAAAATTGGAACTGAGATTTAATATTGGGGAAGAACACAAGCATGGGAGAAATACACACATCCCCCAACCTGCTTTAATGCTTTACTACTTATCCTTTTTTTGTTTCTGTAAATCACTAAAGATTGACTCAGCCCTTCCCCATAATAGTAGTTATTTAGTTATTTTCATGACTACTACCATTATGAGGAGAGCATATTTCCTTACTTACATGTACCCTACTACTTTCTAGCTCCTTTTGCCAGACTTTGCCTGTGCAACTCCCCCACAGCAACAGAATCATCACCAAAAAGTGTACGTATGAAAACATCAGGCTCTATGCACGAGTTTCACGAACTGGAGGACGATCAGGACTGACACCTCTGTGCTCTCCAGCCACTCAAGATTCACCACAAATAGGATTTGTGTATTTTAACGAAAATTTCATGGATGCTGGACCATAAACCTGAATCCAGCACAGTGCAGCAACGGGCAGTTGTATCCTGGTGCTTTCCATCCTCTCGCCTGCAGCAGCACAATTGCACAGGGCTGTGCAGGCATCATCTCACTGTGGCTGCGACAACAAATGCCTCTGCAGCATTTCCAGGATTCCTCACACAGTGATTCTGCAGAAGGATTTATAAATATTGGCATTTCGTCTCCATTTCCAGTTAAGCAAACACCACGAGGCAAAGCAGGAGTACAAACACCAGCCTTACAGGAAAATGTGAACTGCAAGGAAAGGGATGGAGGACATGCAGAAGTGTTTGATCTCAATTGTCTGTTTAAATTCTGTTTCATTCTCTATTGTTCTGCAATAAGATGTTTGCAGGTAGGACAACAAATAGCTTTATAGAAAAGCAAACACATTTCTGAAGAAGACTAACACCCTCTACTTATTGAGTACAAAGCCATGAATAGCAGAATATACATACATACATATATATACATATATATATGTATAAATAGCAGAATAAAACAAGATTTCTAAATCTACCAGCTTTTAGAGCTGATCCTGAGAGACCCAGACCTGTGATAGAATTGTCCAAACTCTCTAGACATTCCTGTCTGCTCCACCCTCTAGGAATTAAGGACCTGATAAAAAAAGAATTCTTTTTAAATACCGGTCAGTGAAATGCACTTTATCATAATCCATTTTAAATTTACTGAAGAAAATGCAAGAAGTATCACACCAGAGCTGGACTGATCGATGGCTGTAAGGAAGGCAGTGTATGTAGGCAGATATTCTATCTTTTATTAGACCTACTGATGTAATGGAAGCTTAGAAAGTCAGTGGCATTGTTTAATTTGGGGTTTTTTTTTTTCAAGTTCTGCTGCACATTTTCCATTTCAGGTTGCAAATTCTGCTAACTATTGTGCTGTAATGATAGTGTTGCTATAGAGCTACAATAATCAGGCAATGGAAGACAAAGTTTGTAGGTAGAGAGGATTGTCTAAAAAAAGATGTTAACTCTGCCTACAACTTCTACTGTGGACTGTGAGAAGTGGTTCTGAAGACACTGTGCGACTAAAACCTGAGTTACAGACCTTTGCCAGAGGTAATAAAGTGCACTAACAGTGCACAGGAGGAATCTTCTTTGATTATTAAAGTCTCCGAATTTTCAAGAAGTGCTGGGGCTGTGGAGAAGGTAACAAACTTTTCATATACACACTCCCTGAAGATGCTAAAGAGCACAGTTGAACCCTAAAGACTGTGCCTTCTCTCCTCTGAAGATATTATATTGCACTTTTAAAAGAAAATCACTTTAGTAGCAATGTTTAATAGTAAATTGTAACACTTCAGACCACTGTTGTGAAACCTCCTATGCCACATTAAGTCGGACAAGACACTGTATTAGATACCCTATTATTTTACCCTAAGCACAGAAAGTTGTAGATTTTGGCAGGCACCACATCCTGCAGGATAAATCACTGTGGGAACAGACCTGTACAGAAGACTAAAGCTCCTGAAGAATTTGAACTACACCTTAGTGCTACCCCAGTGCAGGAGGGGTGCAAACCCAGGCACTTTGTTCATGCTTAGAAGTCAAATGTGGATACAACAGACTCCTGGTTCTATTTATGCCACCCATCTCCTGGAAAAGCCCAACATACTTAGGAGGTAGATGCTTCTCTGCCTTTAATTATTGGTGATTAAATGGTAAGAGCCCACATTTCAAGTAGGCAGTTCAGATCCCTTTATAAGCAGGAAAAAAAATTATCTTAAAATAATTAAAATAAAATAAGTTCCTGGGGGAACTCTTCACAAGAAAATGCAAGATGTGGTAAAATCCCCTTTTTCTCAAAGGGGCTTCAATCCCCACCTCCCTCTTCCCAGGAGAACATCGTTATTCTGTGGCCAATTTCAGATTAAATGTCTCTTGCTTAAACGTCTTACGCCGTCCAACACCAAGTGAGGACGCGCACTTAGCAGTTACCAAGTGTATATATAGATTATACCAGCTATTAATTTCTTTTACAGAGTGCCTTAGCATAAACAATTGCTCAGACTGAGGCGAGAGCAGCTGGGCACCCAACTGAAGAGAAACAAGGAGCGTGCGTGGGGGGAGGTTAAGCATGTAAGATATGCAGCCATCTGCAGCACTCGCCGGGGACTGCTGGGAACACTCGGCACAACCAGCCAGACTGAGGAGATTTCCTCTCGCTAAAACATGCACAGAGCCTGGAATACAGACATATTAAAATACTGCACCCATAGCAGGGTATGAGGTAAGTGCCCTCGCCCCCTCCCGTGTCAGAAATCTCAGAGAATGCAGGGGAGGAGCTGGAGAAACAAAGAAAGAAATCATGCAGAAGTAAGTGCAGCAGACGAGAGCAGAGCGCTGCTCCCAACTCCAAATCCCAGCTCTGGCAGCTGAGGTGACGTCCTACAAGTTCCAGCTGAAAGAGGCCCTTGGACGAGCAAGCTGGAGTGGCATTGTGTGTTTCCCAGGAAGCTCCAGTCTCTGCACAGCAGATCGAAGCCTCACAGCTTTTGTCTCATCTCTGCTGTTGGAATGAAAGACAGAACCTACAAGGACACTTCTTCTCCAAAAGGGCAGGAGGAACATGAGGCTGAGGAACGATGCTGGAGAGGGACCTGCATTCTCAGACATGTTTGGGAAGTCCAGGCTGAGAAAGGCATTTCTCAGGTTGCTGGGGTCCATCCCAGAGCAATGTTCCACAAGAAATGACACCATTAGAACAAGGCTCTTGTGAGTTGTGGATAGTTAAAAGGGTCAATCCCAAGCAAAGCCCAGCATTTCACAGCATTTGTTTGATATTTTAACACACAGAGGCCTAATATAAATGTTTTATTTAAAGTAAAAAGTGTGCACAAATAAAGGAAATGATTACACAACAACGTTCGAGACCATATTCCATATGAAACAGGAAAATAGTAGTGACAATATTAACTAGCAGAGCACCCATAGGAATCCAACTCACATACAAAAAGGAGGTTACTCCACATAAATACATCATGCTTCTGATGCAGACACGTTCTCCAAAAAACAAAGCCTGCTGCACTGGACTGTTTACACCCAATGTCCCTTCTGAATAGTTATGACAGTTGCTATATGCTTAACAATGAAAAATAACAGTTAATATCATGGCACTTCGGAGAAAATGAAAGTTTAAAAATGGATTTACAGTAATTTATTTGTCACTTTTGCAACATTCTTAACGGTTAGATATGTAAATAGAAAAATTACCTTTTCTGTGACATTATCTTTAAAAAAAAAATAAAATTAAGTTTTGCTTTTCTCTTCTGTGATAAATGGCAGAAATGTCCTTCCTTACATAAAGCTGTTTTCCTTAATACCCCATAGGAAATTAAGCCACTGTAGAGACAAGGCTTCTCTTGTTTAAATAGCTTCTGAATTTCATATCAGTTCTGCCCTGATGTCTAAACCAGCCACGTGGGTGCAGGAGTCACAGGCTGAACAATCACCATTTTAAAACTGCACGTAAGCAGTTCACTTGACATCAGCGTGCTGAAGGTATTAGCTGCTCTTTAAAAGGTTTACTCTGATATTTTACATTTGAAAAGACACAACTTGAATTTAAGGGAACCTGATTTTTAACAGTGTGGAGGTTCAACACTTCCCTGAAACCAAAAAGCCCCTCAAATCACTTCCCAGTTTTGAAAACTCAGCCCAATATAAAGAGTTTCCTATTCATGTTGCAAAGAAAAATATGAACTACCCATGATACCATGACACCAGCGTGTACTTGTGCAATCTCTCTCCCTGCAGCTCACATGGAAGTGAACAAACATACACAGGAAGATTTAACTATGAATTTACAGTGTTGCAATGCAAGGATTTTCAAGGAGAGACACTGGCCAAGCAGAAAGTCTTAGTAAAAGCTCCAGGTAAGGTTTGCTAACTTGTGCTTGCAGATACTCAGACCTGCCTTCAGTGACACTTAGCTTGTCTTGCAGCTCTTACATAACACAGATTCCTTTCTTCAATGTCTCTCAATCCCTTTTCCCCAAAACAATAAAAAAAAAAGTGGTACATTTGGCATTTCTTCAGCCCAGAACATTCATAACTATTGCTTAAACATTACAAATAAGAACTATCTGTGCTGTATATTACACTGCTTACTAACATGAAATGTAAGAAACACACCTCCCAAGTCCTAGTTTGAACCATTCTTTCAATTGCTTTCCTTGAGCCTGCTCCAAACATTTCAGGTTTGATTGTGATTACAGATCACCATCTCTAAGGGGAGGAGTTAGGGGAGTCATTGTGGACAGCACCTATTTTTATTCTAGATGTGCTTTTTCCACTGGCAAAGTGGAACACATTCCCAACAATGTGGCAGTAAGATCAAGAAGGAACCAATGCCCTGATCCAGGTTCCAGCTGTACCGTGTGCAGTTCTGATGCAGTTAAGACAGAAAGTGTAAAAGCAATAAATAGTATGAGGCTCTACATCTGTCAGTATTAGCTGCCCATTACTGCTAAATCATGCTGGAGAGATTTTTAACTTCTCCAAGTGTTAACTGAATTCTTTATTTAAACTGACACTTGATGCCGTGTCCAACCCTTGCTGACAGGGCCAGGCTAGAAAGGCACTCTCTGCATCAGCATTTAATTCCTAGTGTGAATTCTGGAGCAAAGTCTACCAATTCTAATATTGAGTTAATCATCTCCTTCAGGACAGGATCAATAAACCCTGTGAAAGCAGCCACTCTTGACCTGTGCAGTGTCTGCTCTCCTCGCTTTCATTTCAATCTGAAGGGCACTAACACAGCTCTAAGCCTAAAACAGGGAAATCAGATGTTCAGAGAGAAGAAATTCAGAACTACAGCAGTGATAAGTTCTTACTCATCTTGCTGAAAAACCTTGAATGATAATTTATTACATCACCTGATGCAATTTGTATTTATTAAGCACTAAAAACCTCTCCTTGCTCAGAATGCTGTACTGGCAAACTATACAGCCAGACAACTTTCTTCAGGCACAGGAGCCCCACAGCCCAACTCCTGTGTTAAAATTCAAGTTTGGCAAAACTGCTGGAAAGTTTAACATTTTAAATCTGGCAGCTGAAGGTTCAGTGTAACAACTGTCCTGGACAACACTAATACAAAAAGAAAGTTAGTGAGGAATTCACTGGTGGCAAGGGCAGGATGTTCAGTTACTCATTCTATGCAAGTGCATCCAAATGGAGAGATGTTTATCCATGCAGAAACAAACAGAGTAACAATTGGCACAGTCCAGAAATGGAGAATTCAGACACATTCCTCAGCTGACATCAAAAGAGGATTTATGTATTCAAAGCCTTCAAATTCAGACTGGTCAATCTTCTTCACAATATCACTATTAAGATTAAAAAACAGTCATTAGTTCAGCAAAATTTAAAAGATAACAATATTAACTGATAGTTTGACCTAAAATTTAAACCTGCACAGTGGATTGCAATTGAGACCATTTCCCTTCTCTCTTTTGTCCTTCTCTACCTTTACAGTTACCACTGTTTTTTTTTTCTAACCCCTATAATGGTACTGAAACACAAAACCCCTCAGGAGCAGTGACTGGACTGCACATTCTCCCACAAAGCAATCTGCAAGGTTTGCAGTTTTAAAACTTTCCCTAAACAGTCAGTTTTGTAAAAACCTGAAAACATTAGATGTGACAGATACTGCACCTGCATCAGCAACTTTTCTACACTTTATCTGCACATTCCACATTGAGAAAGGGATGAAGAAGGAAGCTGGATCTCAGATCTGATTAAGGCGCACAGGTAACATTTAATACTCACTGTGTTAATGTGCTACATGAATCTTACATAAAACCCTAGAAAAATTCCTAAAATGTGAACAGCAGTGACTCAAGAGAACTAGAAAGGCCCTTCCCTCCTCATCCCAAATCAGGGTCCCTCCAGAGTGAGGAACCACAAATCCACTACCAAAATCAAGCACATTATCATGCATTTTACCAAGGCTTTTCAGCCAGGATAATCTCACCTGACTACTAACAATTCCAAATACCCAAACAAGCCAAACAAAGCATCTTCTCTTGTTCAGATAAATTCAATTTAAACCCAGTGTTCTAGAAATAACATTGCTTGAAGCAATGCAAAAAGAAACCACTTGATAAAACAGGTCTTTTCCTTCACACATTCATTTCTTGCAGATGATCCCACTAGAACCTGTGAAATAGCACTTGTTTGTCTTTCCCTGAACTAAGATTTTTGATAGCAACTTTCCCACTGTTAGTTGATTTTTACACTGTGCCAGAGTAATTAGCTTAATCCAGAAACACTATGTCTATCATGAGGACACCCAACAGAATTTTCTTTGATCTTTTCTTTGAACAAGAAAATGCTATTTACTGCTTTAAACATCCTCTTATGTACTACAACTACAGCCAGTAAATGAAGTGTGACAACCCCTTCACTGATTTAATCAGAACTTTGTAAATTCTCCACTACTTACTCATCGTCTGGAGTGAGCTGCACAGGTTCATTGGTGAATTGGGAATCAAAGTTATCCAGACCAAACTCTCCAGATATATTTGGCTTAAATGGAGGCACCACTTGTTTTTGCTCCATCTAAGAACAAATGCACTTAATAAGTGACACCGAGAACAAGTTACAACCTACTGAACTGCTTTTAAACAAGGCTGGAAGTTACTATTACCTTTTATACTTTCTACAATCATTCTATTAATCTCCTGCACTTCCTGTGTGTAAAAGGGTTAAAAGATTCTGCATTGCAATCATGGTATGACATAAATTAAGAGCTTCAGGGGTTTGATCTTAGTCATCTCATGTAAGTTTTCAAGCCAATTACTGTAGCACAGAACATCAGCCAGGCCAGGGGGTTCTCACATACCAGATCCCAATCCACGTTGCGGAAGAAGGGATGTCCCTGGATATCTGCAAAGCCTGTTTGAGGATGGCAGCCCAAACGCTCCTTTGGATCCTGTCCAAGGAAGAAAGTATTCCTAAATAAGTGCCATGGCCCATTCATGGTGCCATGAATGAAATGCAAATGTTACAAATCCCATGAGAAATGAAACACCACAGTCACACGGGACACTGAAGAACTAAGTTCACATTATTTACTTTGGAAACTGTCCCAATTTACTGTCTGAAATAGGCACAAATATATGGAAGCCCCTAACTGAATGTTATATGAACAACCATGACATCTTTCTTCATTTATATTCAGACCTTTTTAAACACACCACATGTTTCAGAGCAGGTGTGGTTAGATAACTAATTAATTTGATTTTTAACCCACACCTTCCTCTCCTCTTCCCTGAGCAGACTATGCCAGGCAATCACCCTGGGGCAGTAACTGCAGTTACTGGTAAGTACTGTGGAAAAAAGGTTATTTTAACAAGACAATTCCATCTCCATGTACAGCTCTCCTACCAGGGAGCTGTAACAGTGTGCAGTGAGCAGTAATTTAACCAAAAATGGTTTCTCCTGTCCCTTTCTTCCCACTCATGCAACTCTCACTAAAGGACAGCACGTGCTTGGACTCATCCACTAC
>JAWWLV010000011.1:4060151-4073994 GCA_035041135.1 Platyrinchus mystaceus | reverse complement strand
CGGCAGCCGCGGCGGCCCCGGTCGGGCCGCGGGGGGCGGGGAACGCGCGCCCTGACCGCGCCCCGGCGGCGGGCCGGCCCCTCCCGCCCACCTTTCCTCCCCGGAGGGGGCGGCGGCGGCGGGGCCGGGCTGGGCGAGGCGGGGGCTGAGGGTGGATCCGGGCGGGGGGGCGACCGGCGAAGGGGCCCTCGGTCCCCCTCAGTCCCCCTCAGCGCGGGGCCGGTCCGTGGCGTGGGGTGTATTCCCACAGGGCATACCTTCGTGGGGTTTTTTTTTTGTTTTATTGTCATTTTATTACCTTTTTTTTTCATTATTTTATTATTTTTTCAGTGCCTTCTGCCGCATATCAAAATGCCTGTGGGTGGTCAGGCTTGGAGGAAATTTTCCGGTTTTTTTGTGGGTTTTCTTGTGGTTTGTACCCTTGGAGTTGTAGCGGGAGGTTGTGAATGGAAAGAATACGAATAAGCTGTAAATATTTGAAAAGAAAAAAAAAAGCCCGGCTATTTTTAGGTAACAGTTATGATTGCAGATTGTCGGCAGTGTTTGTTATTACCATGGCATTTACCAAAACTTTCTAAAACATAAGTAGTGACATTCACGTCCACTGTGAAGGCAGCTTAACCTTACTGGCATAGAATAGCAGATATTTTTTTATTTCAGGTGTTTCCTTTCACCAAAAAAATACAAAGCAAAAAAACTTCTGAATATTTACGTTATGCACAGTAGTTTGAAATTATGTGGCGTCTTGTACTGTTACTGCTTGAATAAACACTTATTTTCAATATAGTTTTCTGTGGTGCTTTGTATTTGGGGCTTGCTTAAATGCACAGTTGTTGTTTAAAGTCACTTTAGTGCGTTTTCTAAAACTTACTTTGCATTAAGGAGGTTCTTTTAAGTTACAGTTTCTTGGGAGCATCACTGCAAGGTCTTCGTCATTAAACGAGTAATTTTACTCCAAGTTAGCATCTCACACCTGCTTGAACTGCGGTGTCAGAGGAGATGCTGGGCAAAATTTTAGGAGCTCTTTCCTGTTTTCGCTGTGCATCCGTTATGGGAACAACTTGGGCAGTGACAGCGTTATTTTTGAAAATGAGACACTTTGAGCTAAAGGATTTACAGCTCTCATGGGGTGAACTCGTGATGGAATAGTTAGCAAGTGGGATATGTTGCACATCTTGGTTATAACACATCCAGAATGTGGCTGAGAATGAAGGAAATGATACATCCAATGTTGTTTTCTTAGGCTCATTTAGCTGGTTGCATAACTTTGCAAAAACTAGCTAGACAAGTTGTAGGTGTAAATATTTTGAAGTGCTTTTAATGTCCTCTGGAGGAGACAGGAGTGATTTTTTGAGGTACTTTTCATTATGTGAAATTAATGTAAAGTGGTTTTAGGAGTGATACTGGTTTTATTGCAGTTGGAGTGGTAACCCGTGTGTGTTAATTTGTGCCTGATGTAGGCAGACACATGGCATCAATAATGCACAGCACATCTGAATTTTTAACAGCAGATCATACTGCTTCTTCAGTTCTAATAGCGGGGCATCTCTACTTTTAAAGCATCCTTCATTGCCATGAATTTTGTTTGATGGCAAAATATATGCAAGGATCCAATATGATGGTGGGCAAGAGGTCCTTAGGTGATCCTATATCTGTTAAAGTTTAGTTCTTGCAGGTACCCAGGGGCTGGAGCATCATGTGCAGCTCTGCTCGCAGAGTAGTTGTGTTTTGGGAGGTGAGGGTGGAGCCTGGCACTGTAGTGTTCTGCTTCCAGCTGTGAGAGCTGAAACTCCTAATTATGTTCCCATTTGATGCAGCATCCAATGGGTGGTTTGTTAAGCACTTGGCAAAGCTGCTTTTTTCCCAGTACGTTGCAGCTCTCTCTGCTGATTTCTCTGAGCCCTTCTTTATGGTAAGAAGGAAACACATCTTCCTCCCCCTTCCTTTTATTAACATCCTTCTAAAAGCAATAAGCTACTGTGCTGTTTCCTGTTAATTATCGTACTAAGACTGAAAAAGAAACCAAAGTAAACACCCCTCATGTATTGAGGTTAGTGATTCATTTCGGTTTTAAAGATGACATTTTGGGAGAGAGATTGTACTCTGCAGCACAGGGAATTCTCATCAGGCTGGGAAGGATCATCTGAGGTGATTAGATAGGTAGTTTCTTCCTTTGTTCTTGCTGTATTGTGTGAGATATTGCTGTGAAAAGCATTTTTCCGTATAGCCTTTCCCTCTCTTTCCAAACAGAACATGCCACCAGTGATTTTACCAAGAGCAGGTTTTGCTCCTTGTCCAGGATAAACCAGCAGTTCAGTGCTGGACTAGAAGGGAAAGGGATATAGCAGTACTCCTTTGTAGCTGGCTGGAAAGCTTGCATGTATGCCTGAGCTGGTTCTTATTGCAACTTTTGATGGATCTTAGATTTTAACCGCATTTCTCAGTAAATTTCATCAAGTAATAGCAAATACTACAAACTTAGATTAGGTATTAGGAAGAAATTGTTCCCTGTGAGGGTGGGGAGGCCCTGGCACAGGTTGCCCATCCCTGGAAGTGTCCAAGGCCAAGTTGGATGGGGCTTGGAGCAACCTGGGCTGGTGGAAGTGTCCCTGCCCATGGCAGGGGGTTGGGACGAGATGATCTTTGTGGTCTCTTCCAACCCAAATCATTCTGTGATTCTATAAATCGTATCCATTTGAAAACTGTCTGTTATGTTATCTCAGCAAAACTTCAATTTTGTGTGTTTAACATCAATGTCTGCTGGCCCTCTGTTTGTGACCACCGTTATCTCTGTCCTGCCAGGCTGGACGGGCGCTGCACAGCGATGGAGAATGAACCAAACACAACAACATGTTCTGCTCCTACAACCACTGTCACCACCACCTCCGCCTCCCGGCCAGCGCTCCCGCAGATCTCCGTCTACAGCGGCTCCGACAGACATGCTGTCCAGGTACTGGGCTGTGGGATGTTCTCCCCTGTCCTGTACAGAGCTCTCAGTACAGGCACTGCACAATACTTCACACAGGATTAACTTCCCAGTGTTAATTGCTGTTGTCTGTCTGCATAGCTGACTTACCATTTTCAGGAGATGTTGTCTACTGAAGGATATCAGACCACTTAAGGATAGTGCAGGGTACAGACCTGACTCCCAAGTAAGGGAGGGGGGAAATGCTACACTAGAAAGTTTGGTTGGTTCATCCTGTGCTAAGGGTGTGGATTATTAACATAAACCTTTACAACATAAAGCTGTTTGAGCAACACTGACTGCAAGAATGCAGAGGTATATGTGTGGGATCCAGCCCCCTCTTGCTTCTCTTGAAATTAGGTCTCCTTGAACTCTGTACAGCCCGTTGTGTTGGGTTTGATAATCGGGTCTCTCACACACTACCCTGGTCTCTCAAAAAGCAGCACATGATGTAGGATGTGTTGACAAGCAGCTGAGAGGCTGGGATGTTGTGTTGGGAATGATGCTGTATTGTCAGGCTGTCCTTGAGAGCATCAATGTACTGATGCTGACAATGCTCTGTGACTTCAGCAAGAACAGTGTTGGAGCAAGTTCAGTATTACATAACTGGTGTGAAAAGAATTTATTTGGTTGTGTCTCCTTGTAAAGGTAAACTTCAACATCATGTCAGCATGGTGTGTGCTTTGTAATTGTAATTAATTACCTACTGATTCATCACAGGTTATTCAGCAGGCCTTGCATCGTCCTCCTAGCTCAGCTGCTCAGTACCTCCAGCAGATGTATGCAGCCCAACAGCAGCATCTAATGCTGCAGACTGCTGCTCTGCAGCAGCAGCACTTAAGCAGTACCCAATTTCAGAGTCTGGCAACTGTTCCACAGGTGAGAGTGAAGATTGCTGACAAAGAACGGTGTATTATCTAGAGCAGGGCTACAGTCGTTGTCAAACGTAATAACAGCTTAAGTGCCTGAGCTTAAAGCCTCACCATAATTCACTGTTATGTTTTAATGACATTGTTATTTTAAATTGTATCTTCCTCCAAATTGTTTGGAGGGTTTTGTGCAGTGGTATAGATGCTCCAGTAGGCAACCATTCCATGCTTTATTGCATGCATTATAGTGCATCATGTAAATCATCAAGCAGTAATAAAATAAATATTAAAAATAGACTACTTCAATCTTCATCCCATGATTTTCTCTGAATGTTGATGGGGAAAGCAATAAATAGCATTGTATCCTAGTGAAATCAAATTTAAAAAAATGAACATCTTAGTGTGTTTTGCCTCACATCTGGCTGCATTACAAGTAATAGCAAAATTCAATTTTAACTCTGTGTGCGAAAATGTAGGAGGTAAATGACATTTCGTTTCTGAAACACAGCTTTTAGCATTAGTGAGCACTGGAGGAGACCCATTTTGAACTCAAGCAGTGACAAGATTTCCTTTGACCTCAGTTGACCTTAGATTGAGAATATGATTGTGCAGAGAGAGGTGATTGTTAATGATTTTACACATGGAAATGCTAAAATGGAGTTAAAGGGCTCAGGGGAATGGCTGCTTGGTGTCAGAACTGGACTGGCTCTTTTTGGCTCCTGGCTTTTCCTTCTATATCTTTTTCATTAGATTGTGGTAATATATTGATTTGTCTTTTTTTGTTGTGGTGGATTTGTGTGTGGATATACAGTTATTGAGACAAAGGACAGCAGGTTGGGGGAGGCTGAGAGGTTTTGTTATTGGTCTGTTCATACAGAAACCTAAATCCTGTCCCTGTATCATCAGAAGGGCTGGAAGAGCCTGCTGTGATAGACTCTAGATGTGCATACATAATTTACCATTCTAGAATATGAGGGTGTTCTTTACAACATTTGTAAGGCTTGATTTATTTTTTGAGGAGTCCAATTGCAGTAAAAATATTATGTGAGTTTTAACAATGACAGTTTTCAGTGATGTCACATTTTAAGTTCTGAGCACCACAGGTAGTGAGCTGACCAGTAAGCTCCATCATTAACAGCTTGACTTTACCTCTGATAGTTTTTGTTCAAGTCTTGATCTGAAAGAACCTTCATGCCTGAAATTGGGTAGGAATTCAAGGAATTTAGCCCCTTGCAGATAGGATTCCATAGTGCAGAGTGCACTTTGCTGAAAACTATTTCCACTGAGAAAATTATTTTTACTGTTAATTCAGAGAAAAAGTAGAGAGGGATGTTTCTCATGGTTTATGCAATAATATGAACAACACTTAAACCCTTTCTGATTTCAATATTTGACACATATTCTTGCTATCTAGGCAAGCCTGTCAGGTGGGAGGCAATGTACTTCCCCCCCTGGGAGTGTCACTCAGCAGTCGAGCATGTCGCAGACCTCGGTACGTAACTGAACACAGCCCTCCATCCATTCCCAACCCTGCTTGGTTGTTCCATGGCTACTGGGAAAACCAGAAAATACTTCACTATTTAAAATTGTATGGTTAAAACTGGTATTGCAGACACAGTAAACGACTTTGTAGTAAGTGTTGGGTGCTGTCTGCTGTTGTTGCTGGCCAGTGTTGGCTTCCCCAGTCCCAGACCCCTGCTGGTGCTCTGAGGGGCAGCTGCTCACTCCACAAGCACCAGTGATTGTTCAGACTCCTTCAGGAGTCACTCCCAAGCTCTCATACTCTTCCTCAATTTCTTGTTGCATTTTCCACATTAGTTCCTTTATTGAGGGCCCTACAGTAGATTAAAATCATAACTATGTATCCGTGATTAAAGAGCACCACATCTAAAGAATCCAAGTCAATGCTCGCATATATTTATGAAACTGATTAAATGTTTATGGCATTCATTCTTTTATGGATTATCATCTTTTATCATGCATCTCTCACACTTTCACTTCCCATAATCTAGGCATGTGCTCAGGTTTCAGTTGTGAGCAGCTCTGTGTTTAGTTCATGCTGTATTTCTTTCAGTGGCATCTTCAGACATACAATCTGCACAGTCTTTACAGTTCTACAGTTGTCTGGCGTAGGATTTGTTAGTCCTACAGACATCCTGCTTATTAATCACACCCTTGAGCTGTTCATGACTCCAGTGCATAGCTTCAGTGATTTAACTGTGTATTTTTTTAAGCTCTCATAGCTTGGCTTGGCTTACAGTTGTTAGAAGTAAAATCATTCATTCATTAAATTTAGGAGGGAAAGTCTTTAAAGATGTTAAACTGACAGAATAATTGGGCTGGGGTTTTTCAAGGAAATCTTTTAAGTAAGTGATGAAAAAGAGCTGGGCACTTAACTCTGTTAGACTGGTTAGAAAAGAAAAAAAAAAGAAAACCAAAACCACAACAGCTTTTTTTTTTTTTTGAGAAGATGCTGCAGAGCAGTTGTTGAGGAGCATTTAATGTGAAATTAGACAAAGTTGTAGTCTTCAGTCATTTTTCAATGTGCATATGTAAAATGAGGATTTAAAGTCCGTATGTGGTGGCACAAAGAAGTGTCCTGATCAGGTTGCATAATAAGCATAACAGAAGATACCAGTCTAGGCAGATAATAAAAACATTTAAAAATGCTTCAATATTAAAATACATGTGTTTTTGTTAAAGTATTGTGGGCTCATGCTACTTATTCTGTAAATGTGTATTTTCTATGAGGTATATTTTTCAGACTTCATAATATCATTGTTTATACTCGTAACTGCTTATTATTATTTACTGCAAAGTGGTTGCTTGCAGTTTAAGAACCAAAATGTACAGTCTTGCCAGAATTCAGTTTTGTGACGATTGGCTCAATATATTTTTGCTACCTTTACAGTTCAGAGATTTCAACTGCCCCTGCCATGTTTGTCAAAGCCTTTCTGGCTTTAGACCGTAGCACGACTGAATTTCCATGACAGAAGCAATATTTTTGTTTCCTTAGATTAACCTCTCCACCTCTCCCACACCTGCACAGATAATAAGCCGCTCTCAGACCTCCAACACCACCAGCAGCAGCATCACCCAGCAGACCATGTTGCTGGGCAGCACCTCTCCCACCCTGAGTGCAAGCCAGGCTCAGATGTACCTGCGAGCTCAGATGGTAAGTTTGGATTACAGTCCTTAAGCCTGGCTCAGGTCCAGCCCTGTTGTCTCCACAGCTCTGCTTGTTAAATAACGTTTTGGCACACTGCAAGATCTAAGTTCTCTTTCTTTATTACAGTAGATATTGGGCTGCTCTCTTGTCTTGTCTCACTCATTTGTAATATTGCAGGGGAAGTCCTCTTATATAACAGATCACAGGTGTATTTATAAATCTCAAAAGTTTTTCTCGACATGTAGAACAAATATTTTAAATTTTTATCTTTTAGTTTTATTTAATTAAAACTACCGTGATAAATGGTTTTTGGACTGAGTTAATCTAAGTGTAAAAAAGTGAATCTTAGAGTCTGTGCATCAGTACATGTAAGTTATGCATCTCCTTAAGGTGCTGCATTTCTTTTACAGATTTTAAAAATCTCAGTCTGTTGGCGTATTTTTTTTTTCTTGCTTAACAGCTTATTTTCACTCCTGCGACCACTGTGGCTGCTGTCCAGTCTGACATTCCTGTTGTCTCATCTTCCTCCTCATCTTCTTGTCAGTCTGCAGCTACTCAGGTGAGCTTGTGTAAAGTTATGCAAGGTCTGTGCAGTAGAGTGGGCCAAAACTTAAAAGGAAGGAAACCCTGTGTGCTTATAAAAACGACTCACCCCAGACCTCAGAGCAGCTGAGGGAACTCCTGCCACACTCCAGCTGTTCCTCTCCCCTCTCATGGATATCTCAGGTGGGTCACCTTATCTGGGAAGGTGTGCTGAAGGGTGAGTTGTACTCACAGGGGTTGGGTTGCAGTAAATGCATCCAGTGAGGAGACAGCTGCTCTTGTCTTCAGAACAAGGTTTGAACGTGTCCTGTGGTGACACACTGAGCAGTGAGAAGTGAAGTGTAAACTGGCTGTTCATTACAGGAGTGCTAAATGTTGAGTGAGGAAGGGATCATGTAATCAAAATAGTGGATGGTGGTAATAATTAGTCCTCTTTTTCATATAAATACGATGTAAATTAGTGTACAAGTTGTTATCCTTGAAAATAAAATTCCACCTCAGCATGTGGGATTGGAGATCTGGGATCATTCTGTACAGAATCTGGCTGTGATATAACAGACTTCAGTGAAAATAATCTCTGACTGATTTAATTCCAGAAGGCAAACCTGTTGTTTCAGGTGACACTGGAGGTGTCAGGAAAAGGTAGATTAATATCACTGTAAAAACAGAGGTCTCAGTTTTGTTGATGCATGGATAACACAGAGCAGATTCTGATCCCACCGACCACCCAAGGTCTGCTTTATGTTGCTGTCTGGAAGCTCACTCACACACCAGTGCATTTGTGCAGTGTCTGTGTGAAAATAAAATTGCTTTTGCTTAAGGTGTTTTGTGTCATTCACTTTGAAAGCACAATAAAGGAGAAAAATGAAAGTTTTCATTCAAATTAATGAACAGTTTCCATTTCTTTTGGAAGTTCAATAAGGAACAAAAGACTTTTCTGTGTTTTCTTTATCGCTAAATAAAGATCCCTATCCTTCTCTAAATTTAAAAGATACTTTGATATGCAGATTTTTAGATTCTTTTGATCACATGGGATGAGAAGCATTACATAATGTAAATTTTTTTTTGCTATTTTTGCCTGACGTTTGTCATGGATGTTTATAAGGTTTGGGTTTTCTCACGTTTCGCTCATTTCCCAGGTTCAGAACTTGACGTTGCGCAGTCAGAAGCTGGGTGTGCTGTCAAGTTCCCAGAATGGCCCACCAAAGAGCAGCACTCAAACTCACTCACTGTCCCTGTGCCCCAATAAACCTGTCAGCAGTTCCAAGGGCAGCCAACCAGATCCCTCAGAAAGCAATAGGAAAGGCGAGAGCCCAACTCCGGAGTGCCGGAGCACGCCGGTCACACGGACATCCAGCATCCATCACTTGATAACACCAGGTAGGGCGAGAATGGAGCTACAGGAAACTTATTGTCATTAAAAGAATTTGTATGTTACGTTTCTGTCAGAGTTCAGTGCTCTCTGACGGAGTTCTTTTAGATATTCCACATGAATAGAGTTGAAATTTTAATAGTAAAATTTATTTATTTATTTGTTGATGTGGGATGTTGCACAGGATGTTGATGGAGCAGATGCAGTGATGCAGGAATGTTCTTAAATCATAGTACAAGCACAATGTAGCAGTTGCAATACACAGGTGAATCACAGCACAAACATGATTCTCCTTCCTGGTCTCTCTGTATACTTGTCAGGCCATGTCATCCCCAATCTCTGGGAAGCAGTATGTGGGCTGAAACTATCTCAAGCCTCTTGCTCTCGTCAAAATCTATTTGTTTGTGGTTTGTTTGGATTTTTTTGGCCTTGTCTGTGTCATCAGAATGTTCCTATACCAAGTACCTTTATAAATCCATAGGTAAATAATGCTCAGAATCATAGTATTTTGTATTAAGAGAGAAATGAAAATAACCTTATCTGACTTGGTTAGATAAGCACTTCCATTGCATGCCCCTTATTTGCACCTTGGCATCCTCATTTTGAAAGAGTGAGGGTAGTTTAGACAATTGGTGTGAATTCTGTGGAATTTAGCTTGGCTAGTGGCAGCTTTTAGAGAAAGAGTGGGATTTGGAGGCAGACATTCTGCAGGTACTGAGCCCTAACACTCTCAGAGCTCAGTTTGGTAAGGAAAAAATCCATCCTTAGTAGCACAATAAATCATAAAAAACCTACATAAATGAGTTTTCTCTCAAATGGACAACACAAAGCAAGAAGAGGTTTGGATGTGGAGGACAGTATGTGTGTGTGCTGTAAGGAATTACTAGTGAGTCACTGGTTCACTTAAAGGTGATATCTCTGGAAGCTGCACTATTTTTAGATTTGTACCTCTCCGTTTGTGTGTTCAAGTTCCGGCAAATACTTTCAATGGTTTAAATTTATACTGAATTCTTGGAATTTTAGATAATACCGGTTTTAGAGACGAAGTAAACTTTTAACTTAGCAGTTATCAACAAATCCTGCTGATTGTGACACGCTTATAATTTCTATTCCAGTCTGTTTTGGAGCAAAGGTTAAATTCATTTAAAGTCACATGAAATTCTTAAATAAGCTAGATCAACTTAAATAGATAAACATCATAAACATAAGCTTAAATAGCCTGGATCAACAGTAATCTTAGAGCTAGCTCCAAAGAGATAAATTTATGTACTTTTATCTAGAAAGTACATATATGTAAAAAGCATGGCTATGTTTCTTTATTCATTGCTGCATCTTGCTTTGGAAATGGATATATTCCCTTAATAAATTGTTCTTGTGTACTATATGCTGTCCAAGAAGATATTTCTAAACATGTATCTTAAGAGTTGAAAAAATTGTGATCTTTAAAGTGAAAACCTCTTAAAGTATTTTATAATGTTTGTAGGATTTGAAAAAAAAAAATTTAATTGTCAGGTGTGTGTCTTTTTTCTCTCACAGCTTCATATTCTCCATTGCAACCTCATTCTCTGGTAAAGCATCAACAGATCCCACTTCATTCACCACCTCCAAAGATTTCCCACCATCAGCTGATATTGCAGCAGCAGCAGCAAGTCCAGCCGATTGCACTGCAGACTCCTTCGGGCCAGGAGCCGCCTCCATCCCAGCACTGCCTGCCCCTCCCGAGCCACGGCCTTCCTCCGGCTCCCAGCAGCGTCCCGTCCCACTGCTCGCCGATCCACATCCACCCCCCGCCTCTAACGCTCTCTCCCACCCCATCGCAGTCAGCGCAGCAGTCGGTGGTGGTGTCCCCTCCGCCGTCCCACTCCCCGAGTCAGTCCCCCACCATAATTATTCACCCCCAAGCCCTCATCCAGTCCCAGGCGAACTCCCTGGTGCCGGCGGCGCTGCAGCCGGAGCCGGCGGCTCCTCCGGCCGCTCCCAGCACGCCGGGGCGCCCGGTGGCGCCGCCGCTCAACCTCCCTCCGCACCTCCCGCTGCCGCCCTCGCCCGCCGTGCACATCGGGGCGGTGGAGCAGCCCGGCCTGGTGTCCCCGGGACAGCAGCTCGTGCCCTCCGCGCCACACCAGCAATACCCCGCCCTGCAGTCCGCTCCCATCCCTCTGGCGGCTCCTCCCCAGCTCTCGGCGTCGTCCACCCAGATTCAGCCGCTGCCCTTGCAGTCCGTGCAGTCTTTACAAGTGCAGCCCGAAATTCTGTCCCAGGGCCAGGTTTTGGTTCAAAACACTTTGGTTTCTGAGGAAGAACTTCCTGCTGCAGAAGCCCTGGTCCAGCTGCCATTTCAAACTCTTCCACCGCCACAGACTGTCGCAGTGAATCTGCAGGTGCAGCCATCGGTTCCCATTGAAACTCCAGTGGTAAGTGGTAACATTGCATCCTTTATTCTTTATCCTGGGCTTCTCCAGAGCTGTGATTCTGGACCGTTGATTTCAGAGGGAGCTAAACTAGGTGTGAGACAGAGGACAAGAAGAAAGCTGTTGACTACAGATAGACCTTTTTCACGTGGTTTATTTTTTGTTGGCTTTTTGTAACAGATCATCAGTCAAGAATATCAACCAAGAATCATGGAAGTGCAAATGCAGAACTTAGAATCTTAACTTGTATGTTTAAAGTTTAAAAAGTAAATATATGTTAACACTTATGTTAAAATGAATTTTTGTGGATGTCCCATATGGACTGTAAGCTCTTACCTCTTTATCTTAATACAAATATAGACATTCCAAATTTTGAGTGAGAGAAGCATGTGTATACTAAATGTGAAGGTGTGTAGCAGATTATTAAGATAATAAGGTTCTGAATAATTAATTTTGTACTAACATTGAAAATATCCTTGTCATAAAAGAATAGAGGAACTTTGGATGCTGTTTTGGTAACCCCCATCACTGCCATTTAATTTGGTTCAGTGTTAGTCTCAGATGTGTGCAGTTTGTAACTGAAGGTTTTGGCTTCAGTCACTGAGCTAAAATCATGTACAGTGAAATAAAATGATGTGCAAATAATGCATTTAAGGTGGCATTGCTGGGCCTGAGTGGTAACATGCTAATGAGATTAACTTGAGCAAAAGAATCAACAGGTCTTGGCTTTTTTTGGGCTATCAACAGGTTAAGGAAGGAGATGTGGTGTTCATTTTTAACTTACATTAAGGGTTAATAATCTCAACTGTGATATTTAATCACAGAGCAAAAGAATATAAACCAGGTTTGCTTTTGACAAGGCAGTGTTTAACATTTTAATCTGCTCAACTGACTGTCAATAATTCATGTAAATTTAATAGTTTTGAGGAAAATACTTTAAAATCTCTTATAAACACTAATGCTTGATAGTCTTGGTGTACTCTTATAAAATACTGAGTTTGATTATGCTGCTGAATAAGTTAGACAACAATTTGCAGTCTCATCCTTAAACTCGTGTTTGGTAGATGTGTTTAAATAGCATCAAATGTGTGTGTAAATAAAAATACAGTCAACTACACAGATAAGATATCAAAAAAGTCAAGTTCTCCTGTCTCTTTATATATTGCTATTTGTAACAAAATACTTTAATTTTGCTCTCATAGGCATTGTGATGTCCTCAAAGTTCACTGTTTGGTGTGCAGTTTGGAAACTAGTATTTTATTAGGAGATTAGCATATTTGAACTGGTAATTTATTTTAAAAACTGTATTTATGCAACTCTTTTAAGGTATTAGGATAGAATGGAAATCTCTCTAAAGCAATAGTTTGTTGGATGCAGATTTACCAAGTGGAGAATGTGTGTGAAGAAGAGATGCCCGAGGACTCAGATTGTGTGCACATGGCAAGAACACCCACACCACCCACCTTATCTCCACCAGCCATAACCCTGGGGAATGGAGAGGCCCTTAATTCAGATGATCCTTTGTCAGGTGAGGACAAGTGTCCAGCTGAGGTAGCTTTTGACATATGGATTTGTGATTTGTGTAAGTAATTAATGGCCAACTCTGCTTATAGTCAGATATTGAGTAAAGGAAAATGTTTGCATGAGGAGTGTGTGTTTGTGGAATAGTCTGTCTAGAGAAACGATCTTGTTTTACAGGTAAAATGTATAAATCGTAGGGAAGAGCCTGTTAGGGGGAGATGGGTCTGTTTATCACCTCTTATTTCTAGAATTCTGAGCCAGTGGTTGGACACCAATGATGAAAACATAACATACTTGTTATCTTTTCCAGAACACGGGGGACTGCCTTCAGTGACATCATCAGTCAGTGCCTCAGTAATTAAATCTCCATCTGATCCTTCACATGCCTCTATTCCACCACCACCTCTTTTGCTTCCAGCAGCAACAACGAGGAGCAACAGCACCTCAATGCCCAACAGCATTCCTAGCCTAGAAAATAAACCTCCCCAGGCTATTGTTAAACCCCAGATCCTGACCCATGTCATCGAAGGCTTTGTGATTCAGGAGGGGTTGGAGCCATTCCCTGTAAGTGTAGAAGTTGCTAAGAATTTTTTACTACTAATCTTTCAAGCAGACTGTTTGTAAGGATGATATTTGTGGCTTAGTAGGTATTTAGATCTTATTGTTTTTCAGATGTTGGTTTTGACCTTTTTCCCTCTGATTGGTGAGTTGAGTAGTAGGTTGTATCTGGAGATAACTACAGAGAGGGATTTTAGGCTGCTGTTTCAAGTAACCTTTTTCATTTGTCTGTCTCCAAGATCCCTCAGTTTTAGTGATACCTTAATTTAAAGCTCAGAGCTGAGTCTGTGTTAAAATTCTGAAGTGTTACATATTGTTGTTTAAAAAAAAAATGGCCAGTCTTCGCGAACGAAGATCGGGGAAAGGTGTTCCCACCTTTCAAGCCTGCGCAATGGATTTTTTAGGTGAGACACAGCCTGCGCTGAACTGAGCCCA
>JAWWLV010000011.1:4038456-4060051 GCA_035041135.1 Platyrinchus mystaceus | reverse complement strand
GGGGACTGGGATTAGAACCTGTGGCCTTGGCGCTGAGAGACCAGCATCTTAACCGCTAGGCCACCGGGGGTCCCCATATTGTTGTTTAAAGCACTGTCAAACTCCTGGGTGGGCTGGGTGTGATTAGTGCTGTGCCTGGTAAGGAATTACTGGGGAAAATTTTAAACCCTCGAACTGCCAATTTAAAACCTGCCTCATTAACTAATTTAATGGGCATCTCATTTCACCATTCCTTCTTTTGTGTAGATATAATGTGTTTCTTCCTTTGTTAAATATAATTGCAAAGTCTGCAGAGCAGAAGTGAGTCTTTATTTGTTAGAGGAATGGTATTTGGACCTTTGGCACCACATAATGATTCATGGATAGGGAGTAGAAACTGGGCATCCTCTCAGGTGCAACTGCTGAGTCACAAATACCGTTTTTAGTTATTCCCTGTTGCTTTGTTTTTGTTGCAATAGGTCAGTCGTTCATCTTTGCTGGTGGAACAGCCTGCAGAAAAAAGGTTGCTGGTGGAGGGTCAGATCATGAGTGTTGTGTGTGTGGAGTCAGACTTGCAGAACACAAAACACGCAGACAACTCGTCAGACACAGAGATCGAGGATATGATTGCGGAAGGTTTGTGGGGTTTGTTTAAATATCCACTTTTTCCCCTTCAGTTTTGGGTGTAATACAGAATCCCATCCTGTCTGTGCTTCTGGAATCTTCCTCCACTCTTTACACTGTCTTTGATATAAACTATTTTCAAATGTTTTTTGCTCGCTACACAGCAACACAAATCTCAAGACATTATGCACTTGTCCTGCTTAGAACACAGGGATCTCCAGCACAACTCATGAGCTAAACTGAGTTCCCCATGCAGTGTCCAACACAATCATCATCGTGGACTTTTTAGAACTCAGCACTCGACTATTTTGAAAGTGTAACACTGTTACTGTTCAAACCCAGTTGTAGATAGCCTTGAGTGTGTGCCGTGAAAGGGAAATCAAACTGTGGCCTGCCCCAGAAAAGCCAAGTTATTCTGTAAACACACATTTTTGTACAAATTCAGCCAAGATTTGAACGTTCAGAATTTTTTAGCCACCTCTGGATTTTCTCTTCCACAACTTGAGTCTTTGTTGCACCAGAGCTGGTTTTGGTGATCTATTTAATTTTATATAAAAACTGTAGTGAGCAGAGTAAGAGACAAATCCAGTACCTGCTGCTGCCCCAGGTCTGCATCAGGGAAGCTTTCTTTAGAAAGCACTCTGAATTGAAGCAGAGTATTTGTTGGTAGTGAAGACAAGTGAACATGGCTGGAATTTTTGATTGAGAGGGATTTACTTTGCTGCTCAGGCAATGTGTATCTGTGCTTAAAATTAAGAATATATTTTTACTTACAGCACTGATTTTTAGTAGGAGCTGGTTTAGCTTGGAAGCACAGCTCTGAAAGGAAATACTGATAGGTTGTAGCCCTCCTACTTGTTGATACAACATCAGTGCAAAGTCAGAAACTGTGAAAACAGTGGCTGAAAATCCATTACATTTAACCAGTTCTTTGAGAGGGACATCCAGTGATATGAAACAATCAACGACAGAAAAAAAGATCATTTGGTAAATTGTTTGACTTGTTTGACATTTTTTGGTTCTTTTGCAGCTCAGTGGAGTTATACTAATTTTCTAGACACAAAATGAGACCTGTAAATCTCTTGTCTAATGACTGTACTTAGTAAATCGATGGTAAATAAACTTCCTTGATCAAAACTACTGCCTTTTTTTAATATCTTATTTCACCCAATACATTTCAAACAAAATAAACTTTTTGCCCTCTGGTGTACCTTCTAAAATATTTGAAGCTCTGATTGCAATAGTTATTTTGCCCTTAATTTGTTACACTAGATGTTAATTCAGTTTTCAGTATGAACACTGTGCTGTTTCTCAGATTTCAAACAGCTTGTCTGTTTTATGAAATTCCTCAAACATTCATGGGCTTGGTTTTAGTTACTACTCCTGACAGCTGGTGTTGTTAGGTTTATGTACAAAACTTGCAACTACTCATGAGATGGACTAGTAGGAAACATCCAACATGAAGATGCATCCACACATGCAGAAGCTGAGCCAAGATCTTCTTGTAGTAAACCAGGGTATGATTGTGGCTGTGGTAGAAACACCCTCCAAATACCCTTTTTTGGTGTTTCCAGCTCTTTGCTGCACTAGTGCTTTTTGTGGAGCAGGAAAAGAGCCACCTCATCTCACCAGTAACAGAAAAATATTCTGTGCCAGGAGGCTGCAAAGCAGCAGATGCCATAACCCTTTTTTTTCTTACATGCAGCTTATCTTTTTCATAGAGTCAGTGTTCCATAGATCCAAGATTCAATGTTTTCCATGCTTTCACAAGTCCCTTTGGTTGGAGCAGTTGCTTATTCAAAGAAAGTATTTAAAAGGTTCCTGCATTATGTCATTACAGGAGAGCTTGAATTTAGAGTGTGGAAGACCTGGTTCTCTTAATGAACTCTTTATAAAGTAATTCATGAAGACTGGAACTCCATTTAACTGTTTGCTAAGTTTGAGGACATACTTGCTCATGGATGGCTTGAAATACAGCAAAAAACTGATTAAATTCATTGCACAACTTAATTGAAGGTTCACTAAGGTTCAGTTTGCTCAAGATCTTTTCCACAGAGAATGAAATCTACAGCTTGCTCAGCTTTGCATAATTGTCTGTTAATCAAAGGATTTAATTAAATGTGTTAGGTGTTTGAAAATCTTTCACCTCCCTGCTTGAGGTGAGAAACGTGAACATAATTTTGTGTCATTGCAACTGACTTCTTTATGTCTCTTTCCTTGCTTTAGAGGGACTGGATGAAATCGAAAATGAACTTCTGAAGTGTGAATTTTGTGGGAAAATGGGGTATCCCAATAAGTTTCTACGGTCAAAAAGATTCTGCTCCACATCCTGTGCCAAAAGGTAACTCTGGCTAGTTATTACTTATCCTTAACTGGTTAATGGGTTAACCTCTCTTGGTTAAGAGAGGAAGAATTCACAGTCAGTGTAAAGTCTTCCATCATTACAGCTGGAAAGTTGATGTTTAATCCCAGATGTTTTAAAAATGGGAAATAGTTTCCCATTTCTAGTCACCACTTAGCTATTTTTTTTTTGCATTCGTGTGCCTGGAGATGACTTTTCTCTTTGTGTCTGCTACATTCCCATTTTCAGTAGTGGCAGTTTATATTTTTCATTTGGTACTTGTTGGGACCCCCCCCAGTGAAATAAATTTAAGAAGGGGTTTGGCCCCTTAATCTTAACATGGGATTCTTGCCTCCATCCTCCTTTGACTGAGTATCAGCCAGGTAGAGAAAACGGAACCAAAATATGCAGTGTGATTTTAGGATTTTAGTGGATATTTCAGAGAAGCAGAACTGTATTATGTGATAAAATACAAAAGTATTTCTATCATGGAAAAATGTTAAGAATTGGAAGGACAGACATCTTCCAGGGATGGTCTAGGTGTACTTGATCCTGCATCAAGATGAGAGACTTGAGTAAGTGGCCTTTGAGATTCCTTTCTCTTTTATTGCTGTGACAGCTGTTGTTTTAATTAAGCAGCATTTCTACAACACTGTGATTTTATGGTTACTTGATTGAATTCAGTCCAAAAAACCATTAGTGCATTATTGAATATATCTTACTTCTTTAGGCACAGCCTTAGTTGCACTAAGAAATTTGGGCTGTTTACATCAGACAAGACCAGTCGTTGGAATCGGAAGTCAGATAGCCAAAGTCTTGGGCGGCGCGGGCGTCGGCCGAGCGGCCCTGAGGGGGCGTCACGAGAGCATTTTCTTAGACAGGTCTGTGGAATATTTGCTTAAAACTATGGCATTGCTTTGGGAATTGCAAATAAAGCCTAATACTGTAGTTGTACTGCGTTTTCCAGCTTCCAATTACTTATCCATCTGCAGAAGAGGATCTGGCTCCTCATGAAGACGCTGTTCCGACGGCCATGACCACCCGGCTGCGGAGGCAGAGTGAGAGGGAGAGGGAACGGGAGCTGAGGGAGCTGAGGATCCGGAAAATGCCAGAGAGCATCGACCTGTTACCCGTGGTGCAAACTGACCCCTCAGTGTGGACTGTGGATGAAGTTTGGGCCTTTATCCGTTCTTTGCCTGGTATGTCATGTGCAGTAACTTGCTCTCCTGTCCTGTAACAGAGAAGGTCTTGCTTTACAGCATCCCTGTGATGAGGAGGTGGTGTGGTTACAGCACTGCTGTGCTCCTTAGTTGGTCATAGAGACTGGAATGTGATTTGTTTCCTCTTGCTTGTTCCTTCAGCACAAATCCCATGTTGATAGAACTAGTCCCACTTCTGCTGTTGCATCCCAGCTGATGGAGGTTAGAGCTGTGCCTTCCTTCAGTCTGACTTCTCTCAAGAGGTCAGTAGAGAGGTCAGACACACTTCCTCCTTGTTACAGTTCTCTCTTCCCTCCTCACTTGCTGATTATGCAGTAGAAAAAGCAAGAGCATTGTTATTTCCCTTGGTATGACTGAGAAGTTTGAAAGACCTATCTTGATACAAGTCATTAAAAAATAATAAGCAAGTTGCTTCTATAAGGTTTAACTTTATTTTGCATAGCTTTGCTCAGAGAACTCTTGCCTAGAGACTCTGCTTACTGGTAGGCACAGTTTGTTCTCACAAAAAAAATTTGTTTTCTCTTTATTTACAAACCTTTTCTTTTAGCTCGATATTCACAGTTACCTTTATGTCATCTTCGGGTTATTTGACATTTATTTATCATTTCCCAACTATCATGAGCTTTAAAGCTTCACTCCCCACCTTTTCCCAAGGATGCCATTCTGTCTGATCTGGTGCTGTTGAGTTACATTATCTGCTTCTGGGAACCTGCAGGGTTGTCTGTGAAAACAAGCAAAGCTCCTTAGGTTTGACATGGTCATTCATGATCCTGTAGTTGAGCTGTGTTGCTGGAATATAGTTATATCAGTCTTGTTTTGAGTTACTGTTTTTATGGATTTGAGGCTCCAGGTAATGCAGTAACTGATCCCAAGCTCTGGATAAAGGGCAGCTCCTGTCCTGGAGTAATTGAAGTGGTAGATAAGCACAATTCACTTGCAAGGATGAAACAAAAAATGTTATTCTTAAAATGTAGTTTCTGTTTTTAAACCATTACTTTTAGAATATTTCACCAGTAGCTGGAACTGGCATGGTTTTGTACTCTATAAAAAAGATAATCTTTGATTATCTTTACATCTCTCTGTATTTAATGAAAATTTATTATAAATATCCCCATCTATATGAAGGCCTAGTTTCTCTAACACTTTTTAAGAAAGTTCTTTAAACAATATTATATTCACAACTGGCCATAATTATTATTGTTACAAAGCTACATTCATGTTCATTGACAACTTTGGGGTTTATTCTGGTTGATACATTCTTAATTTACTCTCTTGAAAAAATATTTTTTCATATGCTGTCAGGGTTGAATAATATGAAAAAATAATATAATTGATTTTCATTATGGTAGTTTGTGTTATGTATCTACTTGGTGCAGTCCCTGCAGACCATCTGCCATGTTGTAGGAGATGGTGATTTGTCACCTTTCCACAAACATCAGGGACATCTGTTCTGGGTTACAGCTTTCTGCACAGTCTGTAGCTGAGATCCAGCTGGGGAGTCGTGTCCTTGTCAGCCTTTCCCTGAGTTCCTCTGGAGCCTTTTGGAGAAATGAAGATTGCAGGACACTTCTACTGTTACCTCTTTCTTCTGGGAGAAGAGACACCAACAGTTTAAGCACAGTTTTCTCCTTTCTTTCTTCAGTTGCAAGATAAATGGCCCTTCACCCCATTCCCATCCTTTTTTTTATTTGGCCAAGTTATTGCACAACAAGCAGTTGCAAAAGTGCTTAAGAGTACCCAGATGTGCTTGGATGAGGGAGCTGAAATACATTCAACTTTCATCCTCTGCTTTTCCAAAATGACTTTGATAAAAAGTATTTCAGAAGTTGCATGGAAATTCTTTGTGTCCTGCTGAAAGGAAGAAGCCTGCAACAACATGCAGTTATCTGTTTGAATAGGACCAGTTTTGTTCTGAAATGTAAGAACTTCTCTTGATCTCTCAGGTGCTTTATGAATGCTGTGGTCTGACAATCACAATGTCTTTAAGTCAGACATTCATGATACCTTTCACAGGAATACTCAATATTTGACTTACAGATGTTTTATCTGTTGTCAGCACTTCAACAAGAAAACCTTTATGATGATGTTGGAGCTAACTGTTGCATGAGGTCTGTTTAAGAAATCATTAAGAAAAGTTGTGCTTTATTCTAAAGCCCATAAATCAAAACTTTGTTTCCTTAACCCACTGGTGTAATACAAATGGTCTTAACACCTTTTGGAAATGGTAGCTTGTGGAGATGTTCCTGAGTTGCACATAGCAGTAGAATGTAGTATCTTTTATAGCAGTGAATAATAACATCTTTTTATTGCTGGAAAGAACCTACTTGAATGATGCTCTTGATTACTGTGTCAGTGCTGTTTTCTTGCATATACTTCAGGTCCTACAAGCTAAAGGGATGAGTACTGGAAAAGGTGTAGCTGAAAAGCTCTAGCGTGGACAGAATCATTGCATCTAAGAATGCACATTTCTAACCCAGTGATTCTATTTGTTGTTGCCTTTTAGGTTGTCAAGATATTGCAGATGAATTTAGAGCACAAGAAATAGATGGACAAGCTCTCCTTTTGTTGAAGGAGGATCACCTAATGAGTGCAATGAATATTAAGCTTGGACCTGCATTGAAAATCTGTGCACGTATCAATTCCTTGAAGGAATCCTAGGAGGTGAACATGAAGGTTTAAACAACAGTTTCTCAGTGACAGAACTGACAGTAATATGCCAACATCTTCACTGTGGCATGAGTGTTACTGTGATGTTTTGTTAAATTGGTGGGGTTTTCCCCACATAAAGACTTAATAATGTTCCTTTGATTATACCAGGTAGCCCTCTGTAGTTTCCAACAACTAATAGGTTCATGGTAAAGCCTGAGTGATACTTTGAGTTGAAGTTTTTCATGTAAAAACATGGAGTGAAATATGCTGTGATAGGTTAAATATTCCCCAACATGTACTTCATCTTATGAGTTTAAGGTTAACACCCCAGCCCCCACTCCAATCTAAACACCTTTTAGATTGTGTTGCTGTATTCTGAAAGATTTTTTTTCCCCACATACAGCAGTGTTTGGACTGAACTGACAGAAGTGTCCACAGGCCCTGTGGAAGCACTAGTACCAGTAAAATGCTATGCATTTAGTTGTGCTCTCTGAGTTTCTTTTAGTCTTGAGCTAATTGTTTGTAAGGGGTAGGTTGGCAGCTGGCTTACCCTCATCTCTGCCACTATAGTATTTTCTTGAAGTCTGTAAAATACTATAAACCATGTAGATGTCTCATCAAAATCCTCATGATCAGGCTACTGACACTCCTGCCAGAGGTAACTGAAGCACATGTTACTTTACTCTTTGAATGCTGCTATGCACTAAGGGGGCATTAAGTGTTAGGTTTGTAGTTTGACATGCTGCTAGTTAAGCTAGACCAGCAGTTCTCAAATGGGGGTTCAGAGTGGGCCCTGAGGAGGTGTGTGAGCTCTCAGGGTTCAGGTTCCCAAATGCCTGGGTGTGAGGGGCTGAACCCTGCAGGCAGAAACTGTGTTGAGACAGGTTACTGCAGAGGCTGGAGGCAGAGAAGGGACAGCATAGCTCAGATGTTCTTTTAACTGATACCTCTTCTGACATGTCTTTCCCTGTAGTGCATTCCCACTGCCCCACTGGAAGCTCCCAAGCACCTTTGTTTGCCCCCAGGGCTTGCAGGACTCTGAGGAAGGAGCACAGGGCATTGCTCCATGAGGCCCCTTCAGAGCTCGCTGGAGGAGCAGCTGCTGCTGTGAGGGAACCCAGAGCTGTGGGTCAGCAGAAGGAATGCCAGAGTTTGGCAGCTCTGGGACAAATCTCCAGGGGCCCTGCTCTGTCCCTCTGGCAGGAGATTTTGTCTTGGATGCTGCAGACTCAGGCAGTGGGATTTTAGTGTCTCCCACCCATCTTCCTTCTCACGCTCTTTGTGGAACAAACGCGTTTCCCCAGTTTCTGATGCTCTTGGGAGCTGCCTGAGCTCTGAGGCAGCAGCACCTTCTTGGCCTTTGCTTCTCCATCACCTGTACACGGATGTTCATGGATGTATTTTGTACCTTCTGTGCCCTCCCTTTTGCAGCTCCAGTCCCCTTGTGTACAGACCTGGATCCCTAAACTCTTGTGTAGGGAAAGAAGGGTACGTGTGCTGGTAGTTGTTGTGTATATTTGAATTAAATATGTGTATGTGTCTGCAAATAATGTATTTTGTATTTTATGCAAATTAATGCATTATATGTGATTGTGTAAGGAGGTATTTGGGAGGACTGTAAAGTATTCCTGAAAAAAAAAGAGGAACTGACCTGAAGTTTGAGAACTGCTGCCCTAGATCAAAAGGAGTCAATGCACATACACTGGCTGAAAGGCAGGTTTGTGACAGATTATTATGTATAATATTTAACTGATGACTTTAAAGAGTAAATTGGGATTACAGAAAAGTCTGTGCTTCATTTTCCTTTAATTAGACTATTGCTTTGTTTCCACTAACAGACTTTCTGTCCTTATCTTCTGGAGATCAACATTACAATAATTGTTTTTAATTACAACTGTTTGAGCTTACTAATAGCAGATATTATCAATATTTTTATTAACCACTGAGGCTCCAAGTTAGGACAACCCATTGCTGTTACACGCTGGTATGTGGTGAGAGCCCTTGTCCAAATGTCACCAAAGGCTTTAGAGAAGGAATTGATGCCTGGGTTTATTTTGGAGGGAAGTTGCTAAGCACTTTCTAATTTGTTTTTTCTGTCTTCAGTTACTATGGTAAAATAAACTTCTTAGTTGAAGGTCCAACATGTGGCAATGTTCATCTGAAAGATGTTCAAATGATGGAGACAGTGTGTTCCCATTTGTAGCATTTCTGTAAGATACACGGTGTAGCATATCTGTAACATATGTTCTAAAGGATACCTTCTGTTTTGATGAGCTAATTGAAGACTAAAGATATCTTAGATATTTATCCTTTGGCTTTTGTCTAAAAGTTTTATTATTTTTATACGGAAATTTCACTGGCTAATTTTTAATCTGTCTTCTGATTGTACTGTTCTTAGGCAATGTAAAAAAGTAGGGCTATGTAAGTGTGGTTTGATAATGGCTTAGGGCATATTAGAAAACGTGGACTTAGGAGTCTTATTTAGACCTGCAGTTATTCAGTGCTACATGCATGAGAATTTCACAGCTGTTTTAATTTTGCTTTATTAGGCAGCTTTCAGGAGAGCTTCTCCAGCTTGTGTTTGTGTCCAACTCACTGCCAGGTGCCAGGAGCTCAGAGCAGACCCCAGAAAGGCACATCTGTTCCTGTTCTGGTGCGTGACATTCCCTGTGGGTTTGGGAGAGCCACAGATAGTGAGCTGTGCTTTAACTGTTCTTGAATGCAGCAACTAAGAATGTGGGCCTTCTGCAGATTGGAAGTTTTTTCTCCCTCACTTATTTTGGTATTAAACTGGAACTTAAAAGCAGACACAGCTGTACTAACCTGTGCTGGTACAACTGCACTGCTGTGGGAGTGTTTGCCAGCAGAGCTGTGTCAACAAAATCAGTTAAAAAAAAAAAAAAAGGCACACTTGTACATGAAAATAGGCTGGAAAATTTCCAAGTGCACCTGAAGACTCCTTCAGAAGCTTTTGAATTTACTCAAAAAAGCAATATAATACTTAGACTAATAGTCCTCGAGAACCATTTTACATACCAACCACTTGTTGCTGTTCAGATAGGTGAGGTTTTCCCAGGCTTATAGTACCATTTCCCATGGCTTTCCCACACATTAGGCTGGACCTCCTTGCAAAAGAAGAAGTATTGCAGGTTTTAATTGACTGGTTTTTAGCACTTGCTCCCACTGGATGTATCTACAAGAAATCCTTTTAATTAGCTTAATTTCCTGGGGTTTTGCTTTCTGTATTCAGACTTCTGCTGTTGTGGGCTACATCTCACAGTAACCCCTGCAGTATTTCAGTTCCTATGGGAAGAAATGCAGGATGTTGTGGGATCTTTGCTCAGAAGGGAGGTATTTTGCATGGCTTTTTCCCTTCCTTTTTCTCCAGTAGTCCCCATCCTGCCCTACTCCTGAATGCAAACTGCAGCATTAGCTCAGGGCAAACCTTTTGGCAGAGCACTGGGCTGAATGTGGCTGTCAAGATTTCATCCAGTAGGATTAGAATTATTACACGTGTCTCAGCTTCAGGGTTTATTTGGGGTTCTAAAGAAATTCACATGAATGAGCAAATGGGTGTTCAGCCTCCCCTGCTTCATCTGGCTCACATCACTGAGCTTTGCAGCAGGAGCAGGAAACTCCAGTGAGGAAGCTTGGCCACCTCCACTGACTGAAAGTGGCAGTTGTCCTGGATCACCAGAGAGTGTCTGAAGGGTTTTTAGACAGACAGCTTTGTAAATTCCTTCTTTACCCATCATATTTTTTCCAGAAATGAAGTTCTTGACGGAGGGTAAAACCTTTGCTAGATTTTTGTCTGTGAGATAACTTAAATGAAAGGTTTATGTCCTGCAAACATCCGTTTCCTCATTTCTTTTTGTGAAAATAGGGGTTTTTTTACCCCCTGACTTTTCTTTGGACAAATCACAGGTAGTAATCCAGCCTTTTGGGTAGAACAGATGGAGTCCACCCTAACTGCAGATGTGGCAGCAAGAGGAAAGGAATAGGATAAACCCAAGTATTTCGAGCAGGTCTGTGACAGCTGTAAGGAAACATTAGTGAAAGCGTAGGTTGAATGGAAGTTTCTCATGAGACTGGGCTGGGTGTAGTGTGTCACTGCCTGGCATGCCAGCTACAACTAATGCCTGTTCCAGGTGCCTGTTCTCATTTTAATATCACAGTATCACTGCAGGAACTTCCAGCTCAACAGCTTAACAGAGTTCTTACACACTGACAAATGTAGAGCTCTGAGTGGTCAGAGAATTCGGTGACACCTGTGTTGGGAGTCCTGGTTTTGCAAATAATTAGGCATCCACATAAGTTATAACATGAGTAGTTCTGATTCTATTGAGACTATTCTAGTTCATTAAAACTAAGCATGTATAAAAGCTTGCAGGGTTATTTTCTCACCAGTATTGCACAGAGATGTCCTGTTAGCATATATTTAGAAATCTAGTTGTCATCATTAACCAAACTTCTACTCATCGATTGTTCCAGGCTGCAGATAATGACTCTGCAGAAGAATCAATCTAGGATACTTTTTTTAATGTCCACCTAAATTAGTTTATTAGAGATGGAGACAAACTAACATTTCAGAGTATTTTCTTTTCAATACACTGTTCAATCCTGAATGGAACAGGTCTGAGCAGAGCTATAAATGAGTAATTTCAATGTAAGGTGTTAGTTGCTCATAGTGAATTAATTTTCAAGTTATTCTTGCTCAGTGAGCTGCAGTTTGAGACAGGAAATATTGTGAGGAGAAAGAAATTTAAACTCATTTAATGCTTAGGTCGTTTAAGACAAGCCTAAATTAGGTTCATTTTAAAAAAATTTGCTTTTAGTCACGAGAATTCATTTAGACCTGATCAGTTTGTAGTTACATCCCCTGGATGGCTTTGCAAAGAGTGACATTTCAAAAAGAGGTGGTGATTATGGGCCAGACAAGTGCCAGCTGTGTCCTGCTTTATCCCCTGGGTCTCATGGTCAGCACTTCCACACGTGCTCAAGGCCCCACCTTAAGCTGTGCAGGTTTGTGTAACCTCAGCATTAAACCCCACACACACCTGCTCATTCCCCTGAAGGTTGTGTGCAGTATTTACTGATCTCTTACAGTGATGTGGAAGGGAAAAAAAGCAAAAGTTCAAAGTTGTGAATATGTTTTTCATTGCAGGTGCATAGGAAGCTCATATTCCAGCTTTTGTAGCCGTGGATCTAAGTTTTCCAAAGCACAGGTCTGGGAGTCAGTGTTGTGAACAGATTTCAAGTTAGAAAATGTTAAACTTCCAGCATATATTCCTTCTGAATTATTCAAAATAACTCTGTACAGCAAGGAGCTACAAAAATGAGATTTAAAAAGAATTTTCCTCTAGAATTATAACTTGAGCACAATTGTACATTTATAGAACAGTGATCATAAATACTGTTTAAGTGCAATACGTAACACTTAAGGAGCATTCTAATTGTGCTTTAAAAGCACTGTATTGGTACATAGGGTTGTTGAGAGGCTTGTGGTGTTGTTCCTAGTCCTAAATGAGGGTGTCTGTGCTGGTTATGGGATTAGGCTCCAAGCAGAGATGTAGTGGATTCCTGAGGTGTGTCTGCCCTGTGGGTGAAGCCCAGGCAGCCTGTGGGAAGGCTCGTGTTGGCCTCCACTACCTTGCCAGGATGTTCCCATCCTCTGGCAGCCTTTTGCAAAGTCATTTTTGGAAAGAACAGTAAGAGATTCTGCACAGGCAACTTCATTTTAAAGTAGTCTTTGTGTCCCAGAGTGAGCAGACCAGTACTGATGAGGAAACCTGCGTAAAGATGAAGGGTTTTATCACTGAGTGCCAAATACTCAAGACTTGAAAAGACACAGAATATCTCATTAAAATCAATGTTGATTTGTAAGACATTCTTTATATGAGGAAAGTACAGAAGTTTCTCATTTAGTGTTAACACTTCAGCTGCTCTTACCATTAATATCAAATAATCCTATAAGAATTAAAGGCTGTAAAGTATTTGGAATGTGTAAGGCCATTAGTTGGTGGCACAAGAGCTGATGTACAGAGGAGATGCAGCAGTGGTTGTCTGCAGTTCTTTTATTTCAGGTATTACCACCATCCTGGCATAGTTTCTGTCCTCCCTGGCTGTGAAACTGTCACCCTGTTCTAGAGAGGAATATGGTCCAGGGCTGCATGGCTGGATCCAGGGATCAGTGTTGGGACTGCCCAGAGGCACCAGGTAAAAGCAAATGCACAGAGGAAAAGCCATAATTGCTAGGAAAGCAATAGGATGGAGATCAGTGCACAACTGGTATCTCTCTCCATGAATAATGAGGATAAAAGTGGGCTTACAAAGACAGTTACCATTAATATGTTATAAAATACTTCCTCAGGCTCAGACACCCTGGTGGATGCTACGTGGAGACCTGCAGTGCCAGTGCTGCCACAACAGCCTAAAGGCTGATGTTCTTTGGCACTTTCCCCCAAAAGTATGGAAGAATAAATTTGACATAAACATCAATCCATTAATGTTTGCTTTGGCTGCATGTTGTGGATTCCCTGTAAAAAAAAAAAATAGAATTTTTAAAACTTCCAATGGCTTTAGGAGCACTGCAGCAACTCTGCTAATTCTGCCACATTGGGGTAGATGGGGTTGTGTGAGCTTTAATTAGGGGTTGGGCAGAACCACACTGATAAAACACCTCAACAGCCTCACCCAACTTGTTGCAGTTCCAGTTCTGTGTATGTTTGTGCATCAGAAGGGTGAGACTTGCCATGCCAAACACACCTGAAACGGACTGGAAAATAACTTTGCCTTCATCTGGTGTTAAAATAATTTTAAACGAGGAATTTCCCCCTGCCTGCCTAGTCTTTAGGAATTAGTTATTTCATGATCTTCTGAAATGCCTGGTGCATTACTGTATTTGAGGTATTTGCTGGTTTTTAAATGGAATTAGGTTTTGTAAATATTTTGTCAGCCCCATTTCAGTGGGTGTCCAGTTTATATAAAACCTGAAGAAATGCTGTGTCAAAACCCTGTGTTTAGCCATGGTTTATCCTATAGCATCTCCAGCACTAACTGACAGCAATTGCAGTTTGAAAGAGCAGGGAGTGATTGCTTAAGGTTGTTTTTCCAGTTAACAATGTATGTGCTTTCCCACTTTTAACATGGAAGTAGAATTTCCTCCAAGTAATGTTTTCCAGCATAAAAAAATATGAAATCATTTGTGGTGCCAAACACTTCAAAATACGTTGCTAAGTGTTGCCTCCTCTTATTGCACTAGTTTTAAAATTCAGTTTTTGATCACTTACTGTCCTTTTGATGGCCTTTTTAACAGATTTCCCCCCTAAACCAGTTTCTACTCCTGAAAAATGCTTGTGTCCTTTTGATTATATCATGGAAACCTCAAAGGAATTTACCCCAGACTGTGGATGAAAGAAGCACTGTGTGGGGTGAAGTAATAAAAGAAAATAATCAGACTCTGATATGTTTCAGAAATGTAAGATTAATTTATGATTGAGATGTGATTGTGTATTCTTATGGAGTGAAATACTGGAATATTATTTTATAAGAAAATTTAGCCCACAGTGTTAAATCCTGCAATTAAATCTATCTCTATAATTGATATAAATAATGTAAATTATAACCCAAAATTTAAATTTTACAGTTGAAGAGCACACAGTGAATTATGTAAAAGTATGATCTTCACTTTGTGAATCATTTTTAAGAAGCACTTTCCTATTACCAACTAGCATGTGAATGAATTTTAGATTCTCTCATTTGTTATGATCTGTAGAAGTGACATTTCTTTAATCTGTCTGTTAATGGGTAAATCCATCCTACAAATGCTGAAACAAAGCACCTTATACTATGCTGCTTAAACTTGCTTGTAATTGCACCTTTTGTTATCTGCAGAGTTTTCTTAATGAGTATTCTTGTGTGAAATCATTGTTCCCTGTGGGTCTGGGGGAATGATTAACCAACCTACAGCATCATTTAGTTTCTCTTTCAATACAGCGTTGTATTGTGAGTTCAGTGCTTCAGAAATAAATGCTACTTTCATTTGTTTGCTTTGGTTGTGTATCATTTATTTCTCCCCTACAAAATTAAACCAAGTCCTTTATAAAACTGTAAGAATTTGGAGTATTTTTGCTCGAAGCCTGACTAATTCTTTCCCTACCATAGTCACCCTTCATATTTAACTATTTGAAAGTAATTTTGACTTCAAAATAAACTGTATTTTAATTTAAGCCATTCTTTAGCCTTGGGCAGGTATTTATATATAGCAATTAACCTTGTTGCTTAGAGCTCTGAGTAATTTAATTTTTAATGTACTTATACATTACAGGAGCAGCAGCAAAGAAACAGCAAAGCTTCACCACCTCTCCCGTGGCTGTGGAAGTTGCACATCTTGCACTGGTTTTGTACCATGTAAAGTTCCTGTTTCTGCAGGAGCTGTAGCTTTACATTAACTAAAAAAAATTATTTCTGGTTAAACAGACAACAACCCTTAACTTCAGTCAAGCTGACAAAAAGCCAGACTTCAACAAGAAAACACACTTCAAAAAAATTACAGAAGTTGTTTGAACCTTAGGTCAGCACCTGTATGTAGCTCCAGCCTTGAAGGCTTTATTGCATTTTGTACTGTAAAACCTGAGATCATTCCATGTAAAGGAAATGTAAAATTCTGTCATAAACATGAGGTTTAACAGAGAACTTGGCTTATACAAGCAGTGGTCTCTTAAACGTGTTTGAAGTTGAATCCCCTGAACTGACAGTGCTTGCTGTGCCCTGGGACCAGTGTCCTGCACTCCAGTGCAAATTCACTGCAATATTCACTGCAATATTGGACTTTTTTCCATGGAGTGTAGCACTGGAGCTGTTTCCTTGTGTGTCTGTAAGGACCCAGCCACAGAACCTCAGAGCCCACACTTACTGCAGCCTTTCCAGCCAGCAGCTCATTAACAGACAATCACCACACCCGGCTCATCAGCTGGCTCCGTGTTTTCATTGTCAAACGGCACAAAGCAGAATTTCCAGCTGACAAACGGGTCTGAGCTCCACGTCCCCTCTGCCAGCTCGACCTCGTGGCAGCGGCACCAGTACGCGGCTGCCAGGAGGAAGCTGTTGATGAAGTACAGCCAGGGCACGTTCATGTCCACGTAGGCCGGAATGTGCACTCCCAGGAACACGACCAGGACCTGGAGAACAACTAAAGGTGCCCAAGTGCCGAGAAAGCAGATGAGGAGTCTGGTCAGGAGCTGCCACTTAAAGCAGGTGGTGGTGTCGGACGTGCAGAACATCACAGCGGGCTGACTGGAGAAGGAGACGAGCCTGGCAGACAGCAGGGTGGTCACCACCTCCTTCCAGCGAGCCAGGAGAGCAGCGCCCAGGAGCAGCACCATGGCACACGAGACTGAGTAGCTCTGCAGGCTGGCAGACACAGGGCACTGGTAAGGAGAGACACTCTTCTGAATTTCCAGCTCTTCATAGACAGCGGGAACTTTGAGAATACAAAAAAACCCTGAAATCCAGATAACCATCACAGCGAACACGTACAGTAATTTCTGGCCTCTTTTGGGGAACTGGGATGTCTGGGAGACTGTGGTGTAATGGTCCAGAGCAGCCACGAGGTACACGGGGTAGTGCAGGACGCCGCAGGTGAGAGAGGTGACCTGGGTGAAGAGGCAGATGTGGTACTTGGTGAACCGCAGCCCCCAGAGCGCAAAGTCCTCCAAACAGAAAATGAAACAGAAGATCAGCAGCAGTGTGAGATCCAGAAGTGCCACTGAAACGCAAAAGTATCCCATAAAAGTGACTTTCACATTTTTTGGCTTAACGTGCAACATGAAGAAATCAAGGCAGACTTTTCCAAGCATGATCAGGAGCAACGCGCAGCTGGTTTCAAGAGGCTGGTTGATGTGGGTGGAGTGGTACTGACCAGAACCATTTTCACAGAGTCTGGCAGCCATCCTCCAGTGGTGAAAACAGCAGAGATGAGTGTCACAGGGCACAGAGCTTCATCTCTGAAAAGAAAAAAAAAGTTAAAAAAAAATTTATTTCTCAGTACCTCTACCAGTTAGTTAACTCTCCATCCTAGCAAGTACCCAATTTACATCTGAGTTTTCCAGGCTCCTTAATTAAGAGTGAATAATTTCACTAACACATCATTAAATTGCCAACAAATGCCTAAATTTTATGTTCTTCAAGTTACATTTTTCAGAGTTACAAGACATAAGTTACATAGACATAAGTTACTTTTCTAGCTGCTGTCCCAAGGAAAGGTTTAGGAAATAAAGGTGACTGTGCTCCTTTCCTTTAGAAAGCAAAGAGGTGTTTCTGTGCAGCTGGGCAGAGGGATGGGGGTTTCAGAGCTCCTACACATTTTGAAGAAATTAGACAATTACAGAAATTGTACAAGAGATGTCGCAGTGTGGCCTCACAGTTCATGATGCTCATAGAACCTGTGAGAAATTGTGACTGCAGAAATATCCTGAACACACAAAAAGCATCAATGCAGCCCATCCTTTTTCAAAGTCCTGGAACTCCAAGGCAATCCAAAACACACAGGCTTCATTAGTGACTGGGCTTTTTTGTTCACCTTTAAACAGTGTGAGTGCTACAATGACAGACAGAAGAGCTGCTTTTCCCTTCGGACTTCCATAAGTTTCCTTATGATAGCTCTTTTCTGTGTGTTAATTCCTAAGGCAAATAGAAAAAGAACACAGGATGGCTTCGTGTAAATCAGCTACACATATTAGACAAAGCTTTCCATGCTTTCCTCTCTTTCCTTGAAGAAGCAGGATGGTGTCAGTGATCTCAGTGAGAGCAGAGAAGAGCTGAAGTGAAGAGGAATTGTTTCTCTGTTTTCAGCTGGATTTAAACAGACACGTGTCAGAGTCGCTGAACACTGGAGTTAATGCACGTTTGAGTTCGTGTGTCCTGAAAAACAGAGTTGGAGCAACTACAAGTCCTTTACGGTACAACTTGAGAAGTGTCCACAGATACTTGTTTACAAGCCTACCTGGGCTCAGGCTTCACTCTTCATCGGCTCAAGTACATCCTCTAACACCTGATACGTCTCACACAACGACTTAATTCCGTCCGCGTTTCGTCTTCATGTACCGGATGCTGCGCTTGTGTCCGCGGAAAAGGAAACCTGCAGGAGAACAGGGTCCCGCTCGGTAAGCGTATAATAATAATAAAATAACAATAATTTATATATTGTAAGGCGGAATCACCATCCAGGGCTGTGCGGACCCGGCTGCGGGCACAGCCCGCACCCAGCGCACGGAGGGACCGGCGCTGCCCGCGCCTCCTCCCGGCGGGATCCTGCTGCTCTCCGCAGGGACAGGGAGGGAAGGAGGCGGCTCCGAGGAGCTGCTCCTGCTCCTGCTCCCCCCGCCCGGCCCCGCCACCCACCTGCGGCCGCCGCTCCTGCCCAGCGCCATCGCCGCCTCCCCGGCGGGGACCGGGCGGGACGGGGCGGGACGGGGCGGGATCGTGTCCAGGGAAACGTAACGTAACACCCATCACACATCGATCACATCACATACAGCACTTACAGCACATACAGCACAGCACAACCGCCCCAGCAGCAGGTTCCGGGCGGTGTGTCTGATCCCCCGGCCGAGGGAGACGAAGAGCCCCGCGGTACCTCAGCGCCCTTGGGCTCCCAAATCCTTACGGTCGTGGCAGAGAAACGGTTTGAGTTCTAAACGTGTTATGTGTGTGTGGGGAAAAGGTGAGGGCGCTTCAGCGGGAGCCCTCCTAACCCTCAGGATCTGGCTGCACGGCAGGGAGCACAGGATGCTCCCTTTGGGAAGCTCCGAGTCCACACGGTGGGTGTTGTTTGATGCACCCGAGTGCACAAAAGCGTCAAGTGGCTGGGAGGACTTTCCCTGACAGCAATTAACTCTCTGGAATTAAATTCAGATGTAACTAGAGATTTTTTGCCCCTCTTTTTATTTTCCCCTTCTCCTTCCATGGTTCATCTGAAGGATTAAATAACTTCAGGGGGGTGGGAAAAAGTGATCAGTATCATGAAAAACGTGAGAGCTTCAAGTAATCTCCAGCAGTTACTTGTCCAAACCGTTTTTCCCAGGCCTGTGACACAGACTGGAGTATAATAAGAAGCTGTTTACTCCTGAGAGGGTATTGCACCTTTTGATCACTCAGTCCACCCACAAGTACCTCAAGGTTGATGCCTTCAAGAGTAGTTTTCTTCTTAGTTCTAACCCAAGGCAGAGCAGTGAAGGTGATTTTCCCGATGGGAGCTAATGAACTGTTTGGATGCTTCTGTCAGATGTTTTGGTTTGTCTGCGTTCACGTCTGTCTTTGTAACAGCAGAAAATACTGTAGTGGCCTGTGTGGGGAGATGCCTGGATGCTGGAAATGAGCAACCAGGAGGGCACAGGGACACTTTAGATATATTTTTCTGCTGATAAAAATCCCAGTGGGTGTGTGATGTCCAGACTATGTCAGATCCATGCCCAGTGGCCCTTTTGAAGAGGGTCCTCAGCGTGGCCCATGTTACATCCAGTTTTTACCTTGTGGCTACTTCTCAGCTTCCCTTTCCCTCCACCACCTTTTTCAGCTGGTTTAAAAGTTTCCTTCTTACTCGTTACCCCTGTTTTCTGCTCCTGGATACTGCATGTCACCTTCCATCCCAGAGAAATGATGGTGCAAGATGGGATGCCCTGGAAACTAAATGCAGAGCTTGGCACTTGCAGGTCCTTCTTGCAGTGCCAGAAAAGCTGCTCACACTCAGTACTGGGTAAGGGTTGGATCTTCCTTTACAGGAAAACTTGCAAGTACTTGACAAACAGCATAATCTGAAAATAATGTCTGGAGCCCATCCTGCCTGATTAAAGAGGCTGCATTTATATTCACAGGCAGCAATAGAAGGGTTTAAGAAATCAGTTTATATTTGAATGCAGGCAGCTGTGTGTGAAAACAGACAGGAGAGTCCTCCTCCAGGATGGGGCACATGAAACAATGACAGCAAACCTCTTGCAAAAGCTGCTTGTGTACTAAAAACTTGTGTGGTGGTTCTGCGTCCTCTGTTGTAACAAGATATTTGCATGAGGCTTCCTTCCTTCTTCAAGGCTGTTTCCTTCTGCTGGTTGCTTATGCTTTGGGTTTTGTTGTTGAACTTAACTGTAAGGGCAGGATTTTAGAACAAAGGGGAAAGCAACAAGAGAAAAAAACCTCTCTGATTTCAAACCTAACTTGATAACTTTGGGAAAGAAACAGCGACTGAACAAAGTGTCCTCACCAAGCAGGGCTTGGGCTCTACCCTCTCCTCCCTGTGCCTCAGAAGTCACTTAAGAAGAGCAGTGTGGACCATTACAGTTCCTGCATGTTGCTTCTGCCTGATTTAGAAGGTTTCCTTCAGGCAGGGGCAGGTTCAGATAATACAACTCCTTTCCACGGAGAAGTTTGGGGTGTTCTTCCTGTGCAGTCAGAACCGAACCTGCTTTTCCCCTGCTCTTCCTGTTTGGGACGTGCTGTTCTTCAGAAGCTCGTTGCCACCTGTCCCTTTATGCTGTTGAGCAGAAGAAAACAATTTAAACCTCACCTTTGTGTATTTCAAGAAATCCGATGTTGGCATCTCGGCCACCTCAAGCCCTGTGGGAGAAGACAAGGAGGTCAAGTGCATATTTATACATTTTGATCTGGAACACATTTGGCTGTAGGGATGAGTTCCAGTCTGGTACAGCCTTGCCTGCATCCTCCCCTTTTCCCTGGATGTGCCTTTAACTGGGTGTTGCCCAGCTGAGCATGTTTAATGCCCTATATTAGATTTTGTGCCTCGTCAGCACAGGATCAGGAGTTTTGCAATGGCAAGCGGTTGTGGAGCTGCTGTTCCGGAAAGGCTGCCATGGCTCAGGAGGACAGGATGGTGGTTATGAAGATTAGAGATTTGTTATTAAAATATTTAACTAATAGCATATGTAACTAATAAACTATTTAACCAATTTTATTTTTAAAGAAGAAAATGCTTGACCAGTGTCCCATTTGCAAGACGTTTACATTTAGTGTTCAAGAATCTTTTAAGAGCACAGACAATGTAGTTTCAGATCTTCATTTGAGGTGCTCATCTTAAAAGTAACAGGTTTGTTCTTAGGAAGATCTTGTTGAGGAGAAACATATTTCTGTAGTAATTTTAATTTGAAGGCAATCTTGTTATAGAATTCTAACTCTGCTTATTCAGTGAAAATCCAGTGAACACAGTGCAGAGGTGATGCCAGCCTTGCTGGATTTTTCAGGAGTGCTGCTTCCTTGGTTTCTGTGCCCACCATGTGCTTTCACTGCACAAGGTGTAACCTTTCCTGCTGCCCATGGTGTCCCTGCAGTGTGGGTGTTTCTTGACTTGTCTTTGACATGAGTAATTTTTCAGGGAACTAGAAGAAAGAAAGTACGAGCAAGACTCTGGAAACTACATCATATGAGCCAGTAATTTATAAAACCCAGTTTGTGGCGTGGTGGTCACTGTGATAAGGAACTAAAATTAAGACTGAAGGCAATGTGGGGTGCAGGATGTGAGCTGACTCTCCTTGTGCTGCCCACAAATACCAGAGCTTAGCCAGTAACCTTCTGTAACCTTTTAGTATATCACTACCTCCTGGTAGACTTCATTTTTAAACAAATTCTGTAGTGGCACTTTTACTTAAAAGGAAGCTCAAAAGGGTGGAAATGTAATTTCAATCCCACCCTCAGTGTGAAGAATTCAAAACTCCATCTTCTGATTGCCAACCAACAACCTAATTACTGGTTGAAGAGTTGTGTGCCAAAAAGAGAA
>JAWWLV010000011.1:4016891-4030149 GCA_035041135.1 Platyrinchus mystaceus | reverse complement strand
CTTCACCTCAGGGCCACCAGCACTGAATTACTGGTGAATTAAGTTTTCTTTTAGATTTTTTTTTAAGCTACTGTCCTACATTTACCTGTCTCTGACCTCCTGGCAAATATCTAAAAATCTGGTTTCAAGATCAGCCATCACATTGCAATTAATTTTTCTTTCAGCACATCAGGAGTTTGCAGAAATCCAGTAAATGAAGCTATTTTCTGACAACAGCACAGTGACATTTAATGTTGGAAAGTACCCATAAATCTTACCTCATTTCCATCCAAGAAAACTTGATCTTCATGTGGCTCAAGTTTAAATTTCCTCTTAGTTTCCTTTTTCTTGGGTGTTCCTGGAGTCTCATCCTGAGGACAAGCACAAATATTTTTATCTACATCTATAATATTTTATGTATAATTATTATATATACACAAAACACATATATATGAATTATGTATATATAAATTACAAAAAAAGGTTTTAATTTCTACTATGTTAATGTAGTCTGATAACTTTTCACAAACTTAACATCACGTTCACACTTTTTTTTAAAGATGCTTCATTTCCTCCTGTTTTTATTTATTACCATCCAGGCACCTCAAAAACAAAGGAAAATTGTAAAAAAAGAGAAATTTTATTTTTAATTAGTATCTAAAGGGGAGGCTATGACATCAGGATTACATTGTCCCTTCAAATGCATGAACAGGAAGTCTGCACAGAGACCAAGAGCAGGGAACACTTCACCACCACGGACCTCATTAGAATTATCTGGTACTTTGGTGCCATATTTACCACAAGGGCATCCTGGCAAAATCAGTTTCTGCCTGTTTATTCTCTGTCCTCTTCAATCTCTTTCTGGATCTTGTGCTTCCTCCTCCCTGTCTCCCATTTCCTTCTCTTTGCTTATTTCATTGTGCTAAACTAACTTTCTGATTTTGGTCCCGAGTTGTTGTTCAAGTTCCTACTCACTACCTGATATAATCCACTAAATATCTGCTCAGTCCATAATGACTAGTTTAAAAATTAACATTACATTTAATAATGTACCTCCCCTGATGACAGCAGATTGGAGGAGCTCATAATTTTCATAATCAGCATTTTGCAGCACCTCAGGACCTGGGTTATCTTACACTGACTTCTGTGCTGACACTGCAGCCAGACTGTTCTAATTCCTTCTTAGCCATTTTTTGTGAAAGCCAAACCTTTGTAGACAGACTATACTCTAAATGTGAGGAGCGTCTGAATGGGAATAACTCTGGAGCACTATCCTACCAATTCTCACTGATTCAGACCACTGTACATAGAAGAAAAACCATCTCCACTCATTCAGCTTCTCCTGCAGGTTCCTAACATTTTAATTGAGGAATTCTGTTCTGCTTATAATAAAATAAGCAATAAAATAAATCAGGAATGAAAACATGAAAAAACCCACATGAAAATTTGCTCGGTAATAATAGTTTGAAACTGAAAGATCAAGTGAGACGAGGCAGGATGCAGCTCAGTGAGGAGCTGTCACACAACAGGGCAGCTGTTACACAGCCAGTTACAGGCACCACATCCCAAATATTACATTCCAAACATTCTTGTTACCAAACACTGCAAAATTGTTTGTGTTTCACTTGTGCAGCTGTGCTGGTTTTACATGTTTGGTCACATGGACATGTGTCATTCCATGTGCCTCCCTGGAGAGGAGCAGGTTTGGATTCACTCAATCCACACTGGAAGATGCACAAAGGCCAGCTGAAGCCTCTTTTTTGATCTAGATCAAAGTAAGAATAATTCAAAGGGTAACAAAAAAAGCAGCATATTTTAGAGATGAAAACAGGAAAAAAAGGTAAGTCATATTTTAGAATAACCAAATATACTTTTGAGCCAATGTGACCTTAACAATTGGTTAATGTATTTGTTACAATTGGTTAATGTATTTGTTACAGGTTTGTCTCTCCTCTTACAGACAGCTCCTACCTTCTTACACTCCTCTTTTTCACCATCCTTTTTCTTTTCCTTTTCTTTCTCCTTCTTAGTTTTTTCATCTTTGCCACTTTCCTTCTTGCCCTTTTTCTCCTCTTCCTTCCCGCTCTCAGCCTTTCCCTTTTCCTTTTCTTTCTTTGTATCCTTGTCAGGTTTCATTTTCATCACTTTCAATGCTCGATGAAAGAACTGTTTTTTCAGGAGTCTTAAAATGAAAAAGAGTTAAATGATACATTTAAGTGCAGCAGTGATAACAACATTTACACTCAATTATTAGACACCAACCTAGATTCCCCCTCTAACACAATCAGGAATAGCATGACTGAAAGACAGAGGTCACATCATCTGCTCTATTTACTACACACACCAGACCTAATTATCCCATGTCTTGCCTGTTGCTTTGCTTTTTTTTTTGGTTCATCTGCTCAAAACTGGGTAAGAAATGTACTTTTCTGAGGCAGAATTTTGCAGATATAGATGAATACACAGGATGTAGGAGACAGAAAGCCACCAAGTCCATTTAATTGTCTCTCAGGGCTTATTGAATTCCTTGGTAAGTGATGTACAGTGAACAGAAGTGCTCTGTGGAACCTGTGGTACATGTGCAAGTATTCCATCCATGCCAGCTACAAACAGACCTCCTTACTGCAAGTGTATATATATGTGTGTGTGTATATATATATATATATATATATGTATATATATATATGGCCAGCGGGGCATCAGGACGTCTCAAGGTTGTCACCAACCAGTACCATCCTTGAAAGGATCACAGCCACATTCCAAAGAGGAAGAGCAGTACAGAATCCATCTCCTCAGGCAATGAGGACAGAGAGGTTTGAGAGCTCTGACCCCACCAACTTCCAGTACTGACAATATTGAGGGAAATCCTTCAGTTTACCTTGCTGCCCCAAGCAGTGGAATGAAAGCCTGAGAGTTTTGAGAGCAAAGATGATGAAACTGCATCATTTCCACCCTCAAACACTGCAATAAAAATACAACATTATTTCTGCACACAACCACACAAGTTTTAGGATGCACAAAGCCCAGCTTACATTGGTTCCCAAATAACTACAGTATGTTCTCAACTGCAGTCATTAATGACACTGGATCATTAATTAGTCTGGGTCATACCTGTTGCAGTAATCAACTACAGACTCTCGAGTTGTAAACAGAGCCTCTTCTCCTTTCTTTGCCTTTGCCCATTTAGAATCCAGGAGGCAATCCACAGCTTTTGAGGCTAGAGGAAAAAATGGAATTAAAAAGGCATTTAAATTAACATTTATTTTAACATTTAGTCTACATGACTTGAACCACACTGACCAGTCAGTTCTGGTGATGTTCCACATCCTTTCAAATCTTTAAAGTAAGACTGGTCCCTACTCTGAAACACATTACTCTTGACAGCTACACACCTTTAAATCACAGAGTGAAAAGGTTATTGTGTTTACTCCAGGCTGATGAGATTAATTTATGGCTTCCTGATGCCTTGATAAGTTTTCAAACCCGAACTGTAAGATCAATACTTATTAGATAAAGCACCAAAAATAAAATCAAAGCAGCCCCTCCTGCCCTCCAAGTACAGTGTTAGAAGAAGTGTTAATTATCTGGTTAAAAGTGAGCCTACCAATAAAATAATCAACTCGGTGACCCATCATGTTGGTGGATTTTGTTGGGCAGTTGAAGCGCAAGTATTTAGCAACAGCCTTCTCCTCCTTGAATGGCTCCCCAACTTCCTGCAGTGGGAACAGTCACAAATTAGTACAGTTTCAAACACATGGCATTATTGTTCCTTTGGGCTCAAAAATCTGGTATTGCAAAGTCCTCATTACTTCATGGCAATATATAAATAATGAATAAAATATAAAGGATGTGAAATTAGGTCAAGGCATTTTTTCCCTGAGAACTTTCTGTCTACATAAAGCTGGAATTTTTACGTTAAGATGATCTGAAGGTAAAAGTAAGAACTCCTTTAACAGCTCAGTAAGAAGAGCAAACTAAAGGAGGACCTAAGAGGAAAGCAGTGGGCACATGGGAAGCAGGCACACGACTGGGATGGAAACAGCTGTGGAGTGGGAACAAAGGAAAACAGGGAGGAATGAGCATGTATGAAATGACAGCAATGGAGGCAGAGTGACAGAACACAGAGCAGTCTGAATTTCACATGAGAAAGGAGAAAACCGTGTTGAAAGGAAGCTGAAAGATCTGACTAGAAAATTTATGTGTGACTGCACGACTTCAAAATGACTTAAACTTCAGAGCACCCTTGAGGAGATTCTTCCCATCTACAGAGTAGGAGTCACAGCAGGATGAAGCACAGGAATATCTGAACAGATGCCATGTGAAAAGGGAGCCCTTATTCTGCACACATTCATGAATTCTGTGCTTTCACCACCTTGCAGAGGTAGCAGAACTCAGAGGTGTGTAAGGCAGAAGGACAGAGATGGGCACCTTCAATTACATAAAATGGGCTCTAATATTTGCAAGCAGGAAAGGAAGAACTTTTTAATGTTCCTGCTTCACAAAAACACACTGAAAAAAAAAATAAATTGGGATATTAAAGTGACTCGTGCAAATTTCCTCAAAATTCCTTTCTGTAAGAGTTCTTTTAACCTGTAAGGTTTAATTCTCCAGCCCCTCCTGCTACTCATGGATCAATAACAGGGAAACAAACGGACATTTCTCCAGACTGCAGCAGCACTTCTGTACCTGTTCTTCTCCTGCTGCCCAAAGAAATAGATTATATAAGCCACAAACCAGATAACTGCTCATTTACAGGAATAAAATAATAAAAAAAAATCAGTTTATTTAAAGACATAACGTTCCTAAAGGCCGATAAACATATACAACCTCCATTACTGCTTTTAAGATGGATAATCATAATATCACAACCAGCATGTGAAGTGGAAATGCAAGGTCAAATAGATGTTGTTACACCAGAATAAAAGCTTCAGATGGTAAGAGTTGTTAATTTTCAACAGTTTGCACAGCTAACTTTCAAAATCAACTGGTTAATGAATATCCTTCTAGAGGAGACTGTTGCTTTTCCTATCTGAGGACAATTTTTAAAGAGAATAATCCAGACATAAGGTATCCAAATGACCAAAGGACTCCATGGTTTGTCAGCTCTGAGATTTTTTAAAAAGTCTAAATCCTTCATATGTGAGCAGAAACAAGCTCTCACATTCCCCAGTTAGTTTCACAAACATGTGCCCAAATTAAGCCAGATGATCCTAACAGTCCTCCAAGGGATTATTTATCTCCTTCTCTGTGTTCAATCCTTTTTTTTTTTTATTTTTTAATTTTTAAAATGTGTATCAGACATCAGATAACTCAGAGAAAACCATCCCCTGGCAATGCATGTTTGCACATCATTCATATTGTGTGGTTTGATGTCCTCTGACATGGCACAGCTGCCCCAGGAACTGTAAATCACCGGTGATGACACCAAGTTTGGTACCAATTAAATCTGGAACAATTCACAGGGCAACTGCTCACAGCACAAACAGTAAAAGAGAAGCTGCAGATATTCACCTCAGTGTTAATTCCTCTGCTAAGGTGGTTTTTCTCCTTCTTCCTAAAATATTTATGGTTCTGCTGGGTCATGTGATGCACTACACAGGCCGGGGATGGCACCAGGAGATTTTGTTGCTCCTTTCTATCTATTGCTTTGTCCTTTCTCTGGGATGGTTTCATAACAAAAAAAGCTTCCCTGTGAGAGAGACTGCCACAGTTTAACTGAGAAAGTGTCCCCTGCAATTTAACCCCCATTTTTCATCCTATTTTCATCCCTTTGTTTGCAGAGCCAGGCTTCTGCTAAAATATTATAACCTATGACTGACAGAAAATAATATTATGTTTCCTCATGAAGTGAAATCAACCAAAGTTCACAATCCTGGCCACGAAGTTGCAGTTCAACCAAACTTTGTGTTCAGTTGTAAAAACCGCCCCCATCCAGGCACTTTAAGCCTCCTCAGGCATTTAGGAAAAGATTATACAAATTAATCAAGGGGTATTTCTGAAAAAATTATAAAGCTTTAAATCAGGTAACACAGTCTTAAAAAGGAATATGAAAACTTCCTGCTGTTTAGTTTGCTTTCATAGGAAAGACAAAGATTCAGGAAACATCTCAAGTAATCTATTTCTAGAATGTTGGAGATGTCTTAATTAAAATTCTATGATTAAACTGTTTTGAAGTAATAAAAAATAGTGTCAAACTTCCAAATACTTCTGATCTAAATTCTGGTTTAGACTATTGGACCTACTTTAGTTTTATATACTGAAAAATGCATGTTGTCACTAGACAGAATGTAAAATTTAAAGGTTTACTGATAAGTTACAAACTCTGGGAGAATGCCATTAAAAATAAAATCAACCCAAACTTCTTATTTGTCTAGACAGAAGAACTCCACCTACAGACAGGAAAAGCAGTGCTCAGCCTGGTGACTTACTAGAAATGCATTGACATTTTAAAGAATAATTCTCTATCACAATTCTGCTCTATATGAATTCATAAAATGTTGAGATTTTCAAGCCTAGGGACGTTCCTGACCCACTGAAGGGAAAACCCTAATCAAATTATTTACCATTACCTCCCACATCAAAGTACAGTACAGTGCATTCTGCACTGCCTTCAATACATTGATGCAGTTCCCAGTTAATTCAACCCCCAGCTGGGACTGCAGCCTGTACACATCACAAAAAACATCTGAACTGAGCCACTGAAACTGCCCACGAGCTTCCTTCTCCCCTTCAGCTCTACCTAAGCAGGACTTGTTCAGGTTTTCTTACTCCTGGAACATTCAGTGGAATACAAAAGGCCAGAGGACATTTCTGGTTTGGAAATTTCACTCATTTTATTCCCCCTTTCCATCACAGTTGTGAGAAGACAGAATAATTTCCTTCCACAGGTTTATAATGTAAACAGGGTTTCTGGAAAATCAGAAGAGAGTAAATAATGAGTGTCACTAACAAGACAATTTATTCCATGTGCAGACAAAATTGCATTACAGGTATTTATGATCCTCTGTTTTAAAGGGGTCATCAAAATTCTTTTATTTCACTAAAACGAATATCTAGCTTATTTCTTTGCTGTTAGATTTTCAGAACAGCACCCCTACAGCAGACTGCTCAAGCCTAAGAGTTTATACAGTTTTCAGATATGGAGAAGAAGAAATTTAAAGCACATTTATCATGTGCAGCCTGTTTTTCTAGCTGAGAGGCAACACCAAAAACGACACTTTGCCAAGCCAGGTTCCATTCCACAGCTGCAACAGGGTTCTCTCCTCTGGAGATGGGCTGAGCACATCACAGCTTGGGCTGAGCTGCAGGATTATCTTTTCCCCTTCCCTGTTGACTGTCAGGACCTTACCCTGGATGTTGTGGGCAGGGGAGTGGGTGCTGCTCATCCATTCTGCTGAGACATTTACACTTTGTCTAAATAAACCAAGGTGCAGCAGGGCAGAGAAGAACAGAGCTGGCATGACTGGAGCGCTGGGTGGGAGTGGGCAGGGGGCAAACAAACACATCAGGGTCTTCGGACTTGCTCTTGGGATTCCATCTGTGTTTTCTTCAGTGACTAATAAACCTAAAATTGCTGGACTCCTGCACTGATGACCAGCACAAGGATTGCCCCAGGTCTCTTAAAAGAAACTGTGGCAGAGCCATGTGGAGAAACCAGTTCTTCTGGATTACCAGAGCCGTGTGCTGGCCACAAAACATTAACTTTTCTTTACAGAAAAAGATTAGCAGATGTTTTTCAGTCCAGTTCATATCCTATAAAAATAGAAGTATTTGTTTTCTTCATTCTTTCTTCTCAACCATTGCTAATTTTTTTGAGCAAAAGCTGTAGATGTACAGAGTTCTAAAACACATCCAAGGAGCACTGTACAGTACTCTGAAGCCAAAACACACCAGCTTCAATCCCCTTCTAATCCCAGGCCAGCTGTTTCAACTTTTTCCCTTCCCACCTCCAAAAATGTAACTCAAAATTTCCAAAAAACTGATTGTGGCTTTAATGACAAGTCAGGCTGCTACTTTTAATTCCTATTTTTCTACTTTTTTTTTGCCCCCTTGATCTTTGTTTTTTCCTCCTGTATCACCTGATGCCACTCAGCTTTCAAAGAAGTTATTTAGCCTTTTTCCTTTCTTATCATCCCACTCAACTTCACTAGAATTTATGAGAAAATAAGGACAAACGGGCAAGCTGGATGAAAATCTGCATTACTAGAAAGCCATTGCATTGTCCTTTCTGCAGATCCTTTCCAGAGTCATTCACACAAAGCTGCAGCACAGGAGCAGCAATGCAGCTGATGCATTTTCCTTCCAGCAGAGCCCAAATCCCGACAGGACACAACTGTTGGCTGCAACAGTTAATGATTAGTAGATGTCCTTCATCGGGAGAATCTCAGAGCTTCAATCAAGGGAAAAAAGTCAACAAGGAAAGTACCTGTCACTGATGCCACCTCAGCCACCAGGCTGCAGTGAGACACTGCCCAGGGATCCTTTGCTGTGCCCCAGGGGTGCTGTTTGTGCGCGTGAACATTTCTGGAGCGCGGGACGCGGCAAACGCTGCCGATCGCAACGCAAAGATCAAACCCAAACCTGCCGCGGGGAGACCAAAACCGCGGCCGGTGGAACCCGGCCGAGGTAATGAAAACTCACTGCCTGCTCAACAGTCACCCTGCAGAGCTGCCAACACAGTGCCACGTGTTACCCGGCCCAGCGCCGGGCACAGCAAGCAGTGCCGAGGGGTTTGTGGCCAAGGGAATATCTCAGGACACGGATGCAACTGTGGTGCTTTTTTCCAAGGCATGAAACAGCTTTGTTCGGGTTGCTGGAGTAACAGGCATTCAAAGCCATCTCCCATCTTTTGAGATGTATGTGGCTAAATAAAAATATTAAACCAGCCATTAGACAACATATGCTGTTGTTCTTTCAGTCAGTCCTTTACACACAGCAAACATTCTTGATTTCAGATGTTTGAATCCTGTGGGAAACACTGGGGTAGTGATCTGCATCCTACAGAGCAGCCTCCTTTCACTACTGCATCCGAATTCATCTCTACGTTAATCACAGTTAAATTACCACCAGGAATGACGCTTGGAAAATTTTACCTCTGAAATACCTTTGTTCAAATTTTTTTGAAGTTAAAATTTTTGCAACTTTCACAACTTTCAGAGGAAGAGTCTCAGCTGTGCAACACAGATTGGGCAACGCTGCCTTTCAGTGAAAATACATTGCACAGAACACATCCTTCCTGTGGCCACTTCCGATGGGAAGCACACAGAACACAGAGCAGGCTGGACAGAATTATCTTTTCAGACTTTTTTTCCAGCTCTCTGACCTAACTAATCATGATTCCCATCTTGATGGCAGGCATAAAATCCTATGAAAATTTGTCCAAACTCAGGTTCCGTGCACGTGGTGTTTGTAATTGAGCTCCATTACATCAGCCTCTAGCACAGCTCAGTACACCAGCTGCCCCCAGGAGCATCACTCCTGTCAAGAAATACAGCTCTGCCTGGTGACAGTGGGGTATTCAGGTGTCAGACCTGCTTGCATTGTGATAAATAACCTCTTCATTAAGGGGCACACATCACCCTAAATTAAGTACACCCTGCTAGAACACTTGAAGCACCTACAAATAAAAATCCCATGCTTCATTTTAAAAAAGGAAACTTCCAACATTAGCCTGAAAACATGATACTTATGCTGCAACTATGCCAATAAAGTTCAAAAAACTTTAAAAAAAATCCAAACCCAAAACCAACTACCAAGAAAAATATGTGTTGTTTTATTCACTGACCAATTAAGAACATCCCTTGGGCATTCACCAGTATTCTTTGTTCAGGGTCTTGTCTTCCCATTGTTGCTGACATACACTGGGAACCTACCAAAATCCACATTTATCTCCATAATTACATCACAAATTTAGGCCACGACCTGAAGTATTAACACCCAGGCATCGATTTAATTACTAACAATCTGGGAAATACTTTTACTGCTAACAGGCTGGAAATTAAGTATGTGTTTAACTGCCTGCAAGACCAGGCAACCCTGGGTGTTACACAAAACATTAAACTGCATTTAAATTGGGTTTGATGGATGCTTTATTGAGCTGTCGTCATCATTGAAAAGGGACAGTCTATAACGATCATGAAGAGAATAATTCTGTAATGTTTTACAATAATTCATTGAATGCTGTGATGGATAAGGCTTGTTTAACAAGATTTTGATTAATTACTCCTTGTCTTTCTCCCCCTGCCCCCGTAATTTGAATTAAAAGGAAAAAAAGGAACCATTACAAGTATGGGCAGATCTCCCATTTTCTTGGGGGGAAGGCAAAGTGGGCTGGGAAGGGGAAAGATGAGAAAGGAGAGAGGGCAACCAAGCAGAAAGGTGACACATGAACTGCACACTGTTGAACGGCTCTGTGATCTCTGTCAATATTATCTGCTCTTACAGCAGAGCAATAAATCCCAAACAAACACTATTTAAGCTTAGTGTTGATAATATACAACAGTAATAAGCGTTACAGTCACTGATACTGCGACTGTGCCCAACACATGCATTAAAAACACTGTAAAACTCACTGTTGACACACCAGACTTCCAGGTAAGCGAAAGCACCACAGCAGCCTTCACTCTGCCTCTCAGTGCCACCGCACAATTATCACTACATTTTAACACGATCTCAAAGCTGATTAGGTCTATTTTTAGATGCGCCTGTTTGTTTATGTTTTCCAGACGCTGATTTCCTTTCCTTACCGCATCATTTCCTGGCTGGGGCACGTTTGCTTTTAGGATGCTTTTCCCATCTGTCCCATCTGTCTCTTGCTCAGGATCCCCGGGCCGGACACGCCGGGTGAAGCTGCAGCTCCCGGGTGTTTTGGCGTAACCCGCACTAAGCTATTGTTCGCACTGGCAACGTGTGCGATCCTGAGTGCACCACGGCGATTATAAACACGGAACAGCCTGAAATCTCCCTCTTTGGTCATCGAGAGACGAAGAACTTCTGACGGCTCAGACCCCCGGGGGGATGAAGCGGAGGCGCCTCGGATGTGCCGGGGGGCCCCGCCGGCCGCCCCTCAGCACGTTCCGACAAGCGCTCTATTTGCACAGTTTACCGATTCGCCAGAAAATTCTGAGTGAAACCCGCTCGCCCCGTGCCAGCCCGGGTTCTCCCCGCGGCCTGAGGCGCCCCCGGTGCCCCGAGACCGGGGCGCTCCCCTCCCTCACCGCGGGCCGCCCGCAGCCGCCGCCGCCGCCGCCCGGCGAACGGGGAGGCCGCGGAGGCGCGGGGGAAGCCGCCCTGGGGCCGGGGAGCTGGAGGCGCCCGGCGGGGGTGGAGGGATGGAGAGCGGGGGAGCCCCCGGTACCTGGACGCGCTTCCTGTGCCGCCGCCGCTCCGCCATGTTGTCCCCGTCCGCTCCGCCGGTGACGCGCGGGCGGGGGGAGGGGGGGCGGCCTCGCGAGAGGCGGCGGGAGCGGGCGAGGGGCGGGGAGGGGGCGCGTCCTCAGCGCACCGCCCCTCAGCGCCGCTCCGGGCGGGCTCGGGCCGTCGGTGCTTCATCTGGTCACTGCGGTCCCTCAGTGCCCCGCCTCGGTCCATGAGTTCGCCTCAGCCCCTGAACCCCTCAGTCCGCCTCGGTCCTTCAGTGCCTCCCCATCAAGCCCCTCAGCGCCTCTGTGCGCCTCAGTCCGTCAATTCCTTCACCCGCCCTCAGCCTTTCGCCGACCCTCGGTGCCCTCCCGCCGCGGCCACGCCTCAGCACCTCGAGTGCCTCCCTCGGTTCGGTCTCATCCCGCCTCAGCCCCTCAGCCCGCCTCAGCCCCTCAGCGCCCTCCCGTCGCCGTCCCGCCTCAGCGGTCTCGGTCCCTCACTGCTCCCCCTCAGCTCCTCATCACCGCACCTCGGTCTCTCAGCCTCTCACTGCCCCCTCCCTTCACAGCCCCGCTAGCAGAACCCCACAGTTGATAGGGTTGGAAGGGCTCTCTGGAAATCATCCAGTTCAATCCCCCCGCCCAGGCAGGGGCACCTGGAGCAGGTGAGACAGGAATGCGCCCGGGTGGGTTTGGAATGCCTCCAAGAGAGGAAAACTCCATGACCTCCCTGGGCAGCTGTTGTAATGCTCTGCCACCCTCAATGTGAAGAAATTCATCCTCATGTTGAGGTGGAACTTCTAGTGTTTTAGTTTATGGCCATTGCTCCTTGTCCTGTTGCTGGGCACCACTGAAAAGAGCCCCTCAGTGCCTCAGCCCCTCATTGTCCCCCGTCAGTCCCTCACCGTCCCCTGTCAGCCCCTCATTGTCCCCCTTCAACCCCCTGACCTAGTAGTTCTCCAGCTCTTTGCCTGTAAAAATCTATACATTCAGTTCTGATACCCCTCTGCGGTATGTTAGGCCGTAAAGATGCTCTATGCAGCAGGCCTTTGCTAGCTGATACCTATTTAAACAGATTCACTGCTCAGGCCTCCTCATTTACTTACAGAATTAGATTCAGAAAGCAACCTATATAAAGCAGGAGGGCCCTTTGCCAGAGGTTGTCCCACATACTTGTGCTGTGAGGTCACTGAAGTTTAGCAAAGCGTATAATCGTTTATCCTGGCTCCATGTTTCCAAACCACACCCTGGCACTTTGGGATGGAAAAGTATGTGCAGCGCTGTGTTGTCTTGTCCAGTCCTCTCAGATCTTGTTGCCCCTTCTTGTGCCTACAATTTTGGAACCTCTCAGATTGAAAACTGGGCAATTAAGAACGTAAAAACGTTTCCAGCAGCGTATTTGCCCCTCCGTCACCGTGTCAGGTTTTGTGCTCTTGCTGGTACGACATCTTTTTCTGTTGAATGTTTTCCTTTTGCTGTTGCTGGGCAGAAAATCTATACAAGTTACAAATTAAGCTGACTGACTGCAGAGCGAGTGAACCAGAAAAGTGTAATTCAAAAGATAAACTAGGTAGAGGGAATTGAAGTTTTTATGGTTACAATAAAACAATGCCTTGTAAAAAGTAGGCAAACTGCATTTATTAAAAAGTATATGTTTTAAGCTGGCAATAATTTAAGCAGTTATTTCATCTGCTTGACTTAGAGTAACATAAAAACCCATCTGACATGGAGGCTTTCTTGCAGAAGAAGTTTCAGCCATTTGTAACTTGCAGGTTGCTAATAATACACAATGCCTGCAGTAAATGTTTTTAGCACAGCACAGCTCAGACCCCTCTGCTCTCCCTGCACAGGCACAAGCTGAATTTCAGCTGTGAAACTCTCCCAGGTCCATGGAAGACACAGTTTGGAACCACACTCCT
>JAWWLV010000011.1:3996852-4016791 GCA_035041135.1 Platyrinchus mystaceus | reverse complement strand
CTGCACAGGCACAAGCTGAATTTCAGCTGTGAAACTCTCCCAGGTCCATGGAAGACACAGTTTGGAACCACACTCCTCCCTGGTCACACTGCCCTCCTCCTGAAGGGTGCAATCGGCTCACGATGGGCCATCATCCTTCATACCTCTACTTCTGGGCTCTTTTAAGGTCTTACTTCCCTATGCCCTCTGTCTCTTTGAATCTATTGCTGATTCATAAACCCATTTTTAATGCTTAGCTCTTCATTTTGCAGGGGTTTTTTTTGGCATGGTATGTTATCTGCAGTACATCAAGCTGTTTGCTGCCAGAAAAGCACCTTGACTATCTGGTTAATCTCTATTTTGCCTTTTTTTTTTTTTTTTCCCTCCAGAAATTTTAATTCATCTGAAGTTTGAGAAACACTAAGTTGCAGGAGCCCTTCCTGGGCCAGCTGGGCATGGAACAGCACGGGGAGCAAAGCCATCACTTCCACCAGATCTCTAAGAAAGGACTGAGGGATGGAAACTGGGCCAGGGAACGTGTCCTCCTGTGTGAGGCACTTCATGGACCTCCCACCATGGAGCACAGAGCAGAGCAAGACTGAAGGGTACATGCAACAAGTTTATTTGCAGTCATCAGTGTGGCAAACAGGAGAGAAGCAAATGGCTGAATCTCCAAAAAAGCCAGGGAGTGGAAGTGAAAGGTTCAGACTGCTTGTGTTTAAGGTCAGTGTCTGTCAGCTCAGGGGGAGGCTGCAAAAAGCAGCACTTCAGAACCTCACAGTGAACTCACAGCCCCTGAAGGGTCAACTGCCCTTGTGAATAGGGCAGATTCAGAATTGCTGTTGGCAAGGATATTGCATACAAGTGGGGTAGTTTCCTCTTTCAACTGAAGCCAAACCAACAGCATTTCATTAGCTTGCTTTCCCTCTTCTTCACCCCAGCTGTGTGATCTAACACAGCAGTAAGGATGCTGGAAACTTAGTCCAAAAAACAGCTGGATACATCAATGGAACAAAAATGCATCATGAGCTACTATTAAATACAGGAATCACCTCTGTTTGTGAAACAGGTCCCTGGAGATAAAGGAATTATTCTGAAAGGTTTGCTTTGCTCTTATGCTCTCTCCTTAGGTGTCCTCTCTCGGCCCCTGAGGCAGGACACTGAGATAGGTGGTGTTCTACTCTTTCTGGTACATATTTTCTTATACCCTTAAATTCACTTGTTCCTATCAATTTATTGGCATTTGTGCTCTCTGTTGTCTGATTGCTTTGGGCTCAGTCATCCTGGATCCATAAGATGATGTGGATTTACCACTGTGACACACACACCAGAAGGACAAAGCTGTATGTTGGCAACTGAACTACAACCATGTCACTAATTGTCTCTGCAGTCACACAGCCTTCTGAAAAACAGAAGTTGAAGTCACACCAGTCAGAGCAAGTGTTTGCTGAACAAACTGTTCACTTGCAAGAAGCTCATCCACTGGACCCATGGATAATCCTTCTGGCTTTGGGGAAGAGAGGGGAGAACACAGATCACAATTACCTCACCTGTTCTGTTGAGGGGCAGGGAGGGGACGAAGGAAGGAGGAGAAGGAGGGAAGGAGGGAGGGAGGAAGACAAATTCCCCGACAGTATGTTAGGAGCCATTTCCTAGATCATCTGCAGGTGGTGTCTGGATGCAGGCTCTGGACTGACCCCCCTTTTCATCCAGTCAGCTTCAGCACCGATTATGGGCTCCAAACATAAGGAATAGGGGCCTTGTGCTGTACAGCATCACACACTGTCAAGGCAGGTTCAGCTAAAATCCACCCACAAATACATGAGTCATAAATCAGAAACACGTTCCACTGTAGACATATCCTGAGTCACTTCCATCTCCAAAACTTATAAATATTTAGTTAGCCACTTAGCTTTTAATCTAACAGAACAACAGAGATTCATTAGACAAATCTCCAGAATTATCTTTCACTAAGAAGCTTCTTAAATACTTCCCCTCAGTCAAGTTCCTTTTCATTTCCATACAACTCAGAATTATTTGATACATATAATTGACAAAAATCACAGGTGAGCTAAGAAATAATTTCTCCTGATTCTGTTCCTTCTGTAGTTAATTGCATCTATTTCAAATACCAACTTAGTTCACTGCAAGAGTATATTCTCATTTTACTAATAACTGTTGAACCCTAATAAGGACATTAAGGGCATATCTCTCCTGGTGTGGGGTGGCACATCAGATCTTCCTAAAGACCACTGTCAATCAGACCATGCTGGAATCAGTGGGGGTGTACCTGGACACATAAATGGAAAACACATCATTACATTTTTTTAAGGACCAGCTGAGATTTGGGAAAAAACAAATTAAAAGGGCTTGCTAGTATCTCTGTATTTCTGGCAGAGGCAGGAGGGGAGGATAAGAATGGTAATATTTAAGGATATAGCATTAGGAAAAACTATCTGTTATTGTTTTATAAAAATCATAGATTTGTTGTTATGACTACAAGTGGTTGAGTTAAAAATATTTGTTATATAAAAATGTGAGTCTTGAGTTTCCTTCCCTCCATTTAACAGATTGAACCAGAAGCCAGTGAGAGCTTTACAGACCATCCTTCAATGCAAACCATTTAGGAACTGCTGGAGTCCCACAAATCCCAGCTGTGCAGAGCTCCTCTAGCAGAAGCTGTTTGACTGAAAACTAATCAGCAAAGAGGAGAGCCAGGTTGGCTTGATGCTTTCTTTCTCCCCACCACCAAGGTCAGCAGTGCTTTTTCTGCTTTGCTGTTTTGTTTGATTGATATTTATGTCAGCAATTCACACCTGCAGATGCCACATGTGCTTTGGAATTTTGATAAATCAAAACATCTATTCATGTCTTTGCTGTACTGTAGGAAAAAATACTGCATCATTCTCTGTGCAACACAGATAATAGGCCTTGATAGGTTTTCTGTGGGCTGGGTTAAAGGCTTTGCATCCTCACCAACAGGGAAATTGGTGGTTCAAGAAACCCCAAACCCTAAACAAATGAGAAAGGAGAGGCCAGGTTTTCTCTTACTACAAGCAGTACTATTATACTGCAATTGCCACAGCAATGCAGCTGCAGCTCTTTGTTATAGCATGAGGGGCTGATCAAAACCAAGCACTACAGGCAACAGAACCCTGATGATCACAGTGGGCTGGAACTGGGTGATCTCCAAGGTCACTTCCAGCCCAAATCATTCTGTGATATAGTGGACTTGTTATTTTCCAGTGAATAATAAAGGGCTTAGACAGAACATTACCAGAGCAAGGTACCAAAATGAGCTGTATCTAGTTTTGGGTGCTTTCCTGTAAAATTTCTGATGTTGAAGGTGACTCAAAACACTGCACAACCAATCAACATTCTGTGAGGGTAAAGTCAAAAATATGAAAGGTTTCTACTTAGCTTAAAAAATAGAGGCAATTTTAAAAACTAGAGGTGGTTATTTATTCTGTTTCACCCCTTAAGGATAATTTAAAATTCTGAAAATTATTTTGTGGCAGATTCACAATAATATTAAGTTTTAAAATTTAAATTTTTAGAAAGTAGCTGGTGGCATGGGTATGGGTCAGTTTGAAATACCATTGCCCTGTGGACCTGGCTGCCTGCTCTTGTGTTTGTGTGCTGGATTAGAATGAATGCCTGACTTGGACCAGGTGGGAATTCTGCCTCACTTGTATATTTATAGCATTTTTTAGAGATTTTTCACCTGTGGAATTGAGCAGAGAATTATCTGTGTGGGTCTGTGTGAGTATGTATTCCACATCATCATCATATGCAGCAATCATAAGGTCAGAAACCCAGGTTGTCATGGGAAAGATAAGCCATTTCTTCTTTTTCAGGGCTTTCCTAGATCTGTTATTTATAGCACAGAACCATTTTGTTATATGTTTTTTGTACCTTTTTATTAATCTTGTCTTTAACCTCGGCCCTCTTAGAAAAAAGAAATGGAAGTTTCTGTCCCTGGGAGCCCACACATTTAGCATAGGTACAAAATCAGATATCTTATAAAAAACATTCTCTTTTTCATTAACAGCAGCACTGCTATGAACTAATGCAGCAACAAATGTTAAGTGAAACATTTCTAATGGTGCCACTCATAATAAAATAAGTCATCTGCATCCCCTTGGGATTTTAGTGGCATAGCAGAAAAAATGAATGCAGTGGTGGCACAGGCACCAGGAAGTCATTAAGTGGCAGAATTCTGCCAGCTTGTTTAGTTCCTTGTGATTGCTACCTGAACCCCTTTGCAGCTGGAATAAGCATGAAAAGTCAAAAAACCATAAGAATCAGCAAGACCTCAAGGTTTACATGTGAACATAATTCCTGAAAATACATCAAAGCCTGGAAATATTGGTCTGTCTACTAAGTCTGGTATTTTTATTTTTAACTTTTTTTTTCATTTTCTCCGAAGTGTTTGTAGGAGAGGAAAAATTAATTACCAGTGGTATTTCCTTCATTAGAAATAGAATCAATTGTGTCTGTTTAGGTAAATCCCTTTCCTTCCTATTTCACTCCACAGCTGTTTGCAGTCCAAGCCTTATTGCATTTTGGCTGCTCCAGCACATCTCCCCCGAGTACAGGAAGCCATGAAGTCATTTTTTTGGTCATTTTGGGAAGAAGTGCCCAGTGTGTGTAAAGGATCAGATGTTTGGGGTGTTTTTCAGTCACAGAAGTAGTACCAGACTGCAGAGTTTTCATCCCTCAGCTTTGGGCATCGCTCACGTCTGAACCACTTACAAAAATAATCACACCCTTCAGAACCACGTTTCGATCTTTCCTCCCTGGCACGTGGCACTGCAAGGGGAGCTTCTCCGGTGCTACTGTAGAAAACCAAGTTGAGTTTGTTCCCATCCTCGCCCTTTCCCTGCCGCTCAGGTGCGCTGCGGTTCCCTCGGGAGGGCAGCAGGTGACATCGCGCGGCTTTGCAGCGACATCTCGTGGCCTGACTCACCTGGAGCAGCGTCAGCGATTCCCCTTCCAGGGTGGAGGAGGTCTCGTGTGGATTGGAGTCGAATATTTCATACAGCGAGGAGGCAGGATGCCATTTGAAAACCAGATGTTTAATTAGGTAAGTGACGCTGTCAACGTGATTGTCAATTGTACAAAAATAAGTTAGAAATTGTTGCACGTGCTAAAAAGAATCCAGGTGTTTGCCCTTCTTCCAAAGGCTGCAGAGGTTGGACAGTATAACAAGATGAACATCTCAAGTTGCTGTTGCAAATATCTGATTACCCATTATCTAGTGCACAAATATAGCAAAGACATAAAATAAGTTATCTTAAGCTAAAGTAAAAGAACAGAATATGAAAATACTCTCCCTCCTCATGTGTTTGGCCTCTCACCATCTAAACAGCTTTATACCTCTTGGGCTTTAAGTACTTGAGGCCACACAAACTAAACTAAGGGGAGCAAATCTAAAGTAGCATCATACAGCAGATCCACAGTTTGTCAAACCTCAATTCACAGAACTTCAATTATCAAAAATATTTGTGTGTCTTTTGGAGTAAAGAAGTGTTCTTGCAAGGAGAAGAGTGGAAATATACTGACTTCAGAGCCTCAGTGGAAAACCAGTGTATGAACAAACCCCTCCAGAGGGAACAAAGATAAGTCACACAGAAATCACAATAAATGCTGGGGGTTTATCCTTAGCCAAAAGCTCTATTTCTTGTTCTTTTGTTCTTCTTTGCTGTGAGATAATGACTCATCAGTAGCACAAGTGAGGGGAAAACATATTTTTGCAGAGAAAAGGGAGCTTTCAGGCTAAAATTGATGTCCTTTTCAAAAATGAAGAACACTGAGCATGCTGCTGAGTGAAGGGCTTTCCAGGGCTTTCCCAGGCAAGCCAAGGGGAAGGTTCTTCTGGCAGGAACCAGGTGGGTTTGAGCCTGGTGCCTGCAGGAACATTACTGTCCTCCAGTCTTCATGGCAGAGTCTGCTGGTGCTCCCCCCTAAACTCATCTCAGCTGTGCAGTCACACAAACCAAATTCCAGCCCTGGTGATAAGAATGCCTTGGAATAATTAAAATTAATAAAATTACTGTCACACATGGTATTTTCATGTCCAGAGTTTAAGTCGAGGATCTTCTTTATACCCTGTATACCCTTCCCAGGCACTTAGAAAGGCTTAGTTCTGGAACAGCAATGGGATTAACTCAAATTTCTCTGTATTCTGAAGGTAATTCCATACTCTCCCAATGAATTCCATATAAATGTTTGGTATAAATTTTGTTCAGTAGAAGGAGCAGTCAGCCATGTGTGGAAGTTGTGACTTTCCCATGTAGTTTCTCAGCAGCCCACAGGAACACAGTGCAAGACAGATGTAAGACAGACAGTGCACTCTGAGTCTCTGACAGCTTTCAGTGATGCCACAGGACTTTAATGAAAAATTAAATTTACCTGCTGACTGTACTGGTATTCTTTTCAATGAATTGCACTTTAAAGTAATTGCACCAACATGCAGTTGCATTTTTAATGCCTTTGAGATACTAGACTTCCTCATGCTGCATTGGCAGCTTATTTCCTTCAGCCACACAGGGGGTTCAGGCTGTAGCTCCTTCTCAAACACTTTGTAACTAGAGGTTCCTGTATTATTAAAAACATGTCGTGTCCTGGACTCAGCTCAACTTTTCTGGAAAGGAATCATCTGGAAATCAGCCTGAGACCCAGCTGTGTCACAGGGATTTTCCCTGCTTTCTGAAACGATCTGTTCCACTGCTTGGGAAGTTTCTGGGTCCTGAGAGCAGGGACTGTCCAGCGTGTCCCCGCTGCTGTTGCAGTGCAGAGGGGAGGCCATGTCCGAGGGCTGCTCCGAGGCTTTCCCGGCAGCCGCGGGCAGGGGCACCGGCAGAGGGAGATTCATCATGTAGAACACGTTTCCCAGGCGTCTGGACACCTTTAAAGACAAAGGCACAATCGCAGCAATCGCTTCTCGAGACACTGTTAACGCCATTAAACATCAAGGGTGACTCTCCTGTAGCAACGCCAGGGACATCCAGGGGATCCCAGCCATCTCCAAGGGTTATCAGTGGTTAACAAGAGCAAAAAAAAAGATCTCTTGCATTTTCCCTTTCTCATATTTTTCTAAGCCCGGGTGGTGGAAGGAGCTTGTCAATACTCAGCTGTGTGGGGCCTGACAGCAGGATCCTCCTGCTCCCTGGGAGCTGCAGCACCCCTGGGACAGAGGGAAGGCAAACTGGAGTGGGGAAGGTGGTTTTAATGAGAGAAGAGTGAAAGAAAAGAAGAAAAGAACCAGGCAACACCAGAAACACGCAGAGAGTTGATATTAGTGGATGAAATTGAGGGCAGAAAACTGTAAACACAGAGGGACAGCCTGTCCCTGAAAAATGTATGATCATATTCCTTAGGGTCTCCTTGTGTGCTATGGTAACATACAGAGAAGCAAAAGCAAACTATGCTGGAGTAATTTCTTTTCTCCCAATGTTATGGTAGTCACCTTATCAATGAAAAAAAAAAAGTGGTTTAGTTTGGAAAGATTTCATCCTGTGAGCTTCTGGCTCGTTCGTGTGTCTGTGACTCGGGCAGACATTTAACGGTCATACCTGAGAGCGGATTTTTAATGCTGGTCCGAGTTTTAATCCCATTGTATCCAGGAGATGTTCCTCTGTTAGCAGTGGGAGGGTTTCTCCATCAATAGCATGGTCTTTAAATATCTGAAGAAATGATAAAACACATCATAGTGTGCTAAAACAGACTGGTTATTTTTTTATGATTAATCCTGAGACACAGAGAGTAAAAGGAGGAAATAATAATTTTACTGATTTATCTTCGTATTTATCTCCCAATGGCACAGTGAAAACTACCATTATATTTGTAACTTTGTGACAACAATTTACCCTCACATTTACATTTGTTTGGAGACCTTTAAATCCAGATGGTCCTAAAGACCTGAGAATGTTTATAATCACCTGGGCATAGTCTGAGCAGCCTGGGAGGCTGACGATGAAGTTGTGAACGTCATCAACAGTCCACTTGCGAATGTCTTCGATGGAGGAAATGTCTTCTCCATTCAGGATCAGGCCATGTGCTCCTTGGAGGAGGAAACACAGAAGTTATGGTTGTAGAATTTTGCTGGCAAATCAGGAGGAAGTGGTTGTTAGCATGAGAATTTTTACACTTCTCCAGAACCCCAATAAATTAAGAGCTGTGCGTAGTTACAGACAGATATGGGAGTCCTGGACACAAAATCCCCAGTTAGTCAGTAGTACCTGGTTCTGGAGGGAATTTTTTTGGTGGTTTTTTTTCTGTTTACTGCTGGCACTGTACCTACCAGTCACTGCACATACAAATGATGCTGCAGCATTTCCTCCAGTGAGTACATTATCCAATACTTTTGATTCCTTAGACTTTACTGTTACTTTAATTTTCCTGCTATTTCAGTAGAACGGATCCAAGCCTTTGCTAACCCCTAGTGCCTACTGAGAATTAGGACACATAGAAAAGTTATGGGCAGAAGGGAGAGACTAACTCACAATTTCAGTCAGCAATTTTGTTTATTTTAATTGATATTCCTTTTTAAAGCAGGAACTGAATTCAGTTATTACTGTTTGCAGCATATGAATTCTAAATTAATTGCAATGACTCTACTGTAACAAAAATTCCCTTAAAACAGGGGGAAGAAATAAGAGACCTGATCAATAAAAACAAATTAGATCAACATATAACTGTAATCTGGAGATCTGACAAACCTGAAGGTAGCAATGGGTTGTTGGGTACTGGAATTCCATATGGTAATGCTGAGAATGGGATTGCAGAAGGGTACATGTACTTGTCATCAAAAGCAGCACAGGAGCTATTTGCTTCCTTCTCATTTGTGTTGCTGCAGCTGTTGGTTTCAGTAGAAATTTCGTGAGTAGCACAGTTCTTTCTCAAGCCTTGCTCAAATTCTTTACAGTTTTTGGCAACTGCAGATGGCTCGGTCTGGTTTTTGCTTTGCTCATGTTTGTTCGGTGTCTCCACCTCTATTTCTTTCTTGTCTTCTTTCTCATCATCCACTGCAGCTGCAGCGGAGTCCGTGGGTTTGTCCTCAGCCTGGTTCTTGGTGCCATTGGCGCTGCAATCCGCAGCTTTGTGGTTTCCAGCTCTCCTCCCCGGCCGCCGCCCCCTCTCCCTTTGCAGCGCGGCCACCGGCGGGTAGGGGCTGGTCGCCATGAGCACGGCGTTCCCGTGGATTTCATCCAGGCTGCTGCGGTGCACGTACAGCTCACTGGGCAGGTGGCCCTCGGGTATCCTGTGCCTGCCACGGAAAGCAATGGGACTGGCTGGCATCCCGTGGTAAAGGAAAGGTGCTTCCAGGCCCAGCAGTCCTTTGCGATGGGCTTTCTCCATTTCCTTTTGCTGAAAAATAGCACTCATCTCCATCTCCATCCTAAGGGACACACAGAGCAGGGGCAGTTAGGGCAGCTCAGTTCCTGCATCACACTTTTTTTTTTCAGCACAAATGAACACTCAGATAATTGAACAGGCAAGAGAACTGCTTGTCTTGTCTCTTCCCTTCAGTGCTGTGTGTGTGAGAGGGCACAAACTGCAGATGGAATGGCAAACTGGCTGTATTTAATGTGCTGTCACACATATAGAATAAGCTAAAAGGAAGGGAAACTATATCTTCCGTGGGATGCCACTAAATAATATTTCAGACTAAAGTGTCATTTGTGTACTGGCAATCCAGGCATTATTAGGTGATTATGCTCACTTGGGGTTTGAAAAAAATTGTCTCCAGGGTCCTAAGGGTTGAAGACTAAAGAAAATAAGTGAATTGCATTACCATTCAGAAAACTGCAAAATTCCAGTGATACTGCAAATGATGAAGAACTAGAATTGTATTGTCTCTGGAATGTGACATTCAGAGCTAATGCTAAGTCCCTTGGGTAATTCTCTGCAGTGCCTGGCACCTGAGCATGGCTCTGAGAGCGTGAAAAGATTAGATCCAGCTGCTAAGTGTTCAACTGATCTCCCTCCTTGTGGATAAAGCCAGTGCTCCAGAGTCTGTGCCAGCTTCCTGCCCCTGGAATAGTGGGTAGGAGAGCTTACCAGTGGGATATGGAGACTACAAGGAGTAGTATTTGTCTCTGCTGTACCAACCTTTCCTGGCATCAGCTTTCTCTGGAACCAAGCCAGTGACCAAACAGAAAACTAGAGCTCCTAGAGCAGCTTTCAATGGGATTTCTGCATCTTCCTTTGGAAAAGGGCCTGTGAAGTAAAGCACTTTAAAGTTCACCAAAGTAGCTTTCTTAACACTGCAATGAGGATAACAGGTCAGAGAGAGTCTGACTTTTAGAACAGTGGAAAACTGTCAGGAAAACAGTTTGGGCAAAAGCTATCTGTTCAGATTTTTGGTTTGAGGAGGAATTAGTTGATCATTCCATTCAGGGATTTTTCTCTGCTCTCTTTTCATCTTTGCAACAGCCTCTGAGTTATTGATTTTCTGCTTCCAGAGATCCAGTGGAAGTGTTTAGTCTGTGTACCATGTCCTTGTATGTCTTGCCCCACTGTCATTACTCCCACACAGCTCTTGAAGTGGAGATAAGCAGCAGAAAGCATTACATTCCTGCTGCTCCTCCAGATAAGATGGTCTGTTCCTCTGGGGATCAGATCACTGAGCTTTGGTAGGAGGCAGAGTCCCTTGGAGAACAAGGATTTGGGTCCAGGTGCTCAGCAGCACAACTGCAGCAGCCTGTCAGCACCTGATTTCTGTAACAGGTGAAAGGACCAAAGGCAGCTCTAAAGGTGATGTTTGCTGCACAAAGCAGTGTGAACATAGTGGAAATGGCCAGGGTGGGAAAAAACTGAGGTAAAAAGTTATCTCATGGATTTAGGCTGGGTTGTTTTATGTTGGGGTTTTGCTGGGTTTGGTGGGCTGAGGGAAGAGCCTGAACAGGTAGGACCAGCTCTGGTGTGGCTGAGGCCAGATGTGGTGGCTGTGCTTGCTACTGGTTATTTTACTTGTTTTTCTCAGAGTTTTTCCATGTGGCAACAGCTAAGGGAAGTGCATTGCTGATGCAAATCTTGTGCTTGGGGGAGTTCAATAATCTTATGCTAATAATCAAACTTTGTTGACTGAAGGGCTCAAAACACTTCTGTCATAATTCTCTTCAGATGCCTACTCATAATTTATCTGTTCTCTGCTCTTAGTTTCACTGTGATAGGGGTGTCACCACTGAGTGCTGTGCTGCAGCCCAGGGCAGGAGCGGCTGAGTTCAGAGTTCTGCTATGGAAATGGTGTGGCTGTGAGGGAGGGCACTGCTGGTTATTTAACCAGCTACTCATTACACTCAAACTAGAAAAAATAAGTGGACTTTTCTATAATCACCCTGATATTCAAACTATTTGGTAAACTGAGAAAGCTGCCCACCCTAGTAGGGTGGAGACATAGCTAATCACACCAAGGGCCCAGCTGTAGAGACTTAAAATGTTGTGTGTGGCAGGACACAGCTGGAAGGATTGAATTTGTTTCTGAATTTTTGTCACTTCAGGGTGTTTGGATCCAGAGATCAAGGGCTGGGGCTGGAGTTTGTTTGTTTCCTTAGCCAAGCTAAAGGGTTTGCTTCTTTTTCTTCTATCATTTTAACACTAAAAGCAGAATAGGGGCGAGCAGAAAGTTCTGTAGCTTCCGGTCTTAATAGATAATCAAGGGCTCTGCTTCTCTGGATGACTTGAAAAAATATCTCAACCACTGTAAATAGTAAATGTGTGATTTAGTGATTTCCAGCTGCCCTAATCCTGGCAGGCACCTCAGAGCAAAGCTTGCTATGGATTACCTGGCAATATTTTGCTTTTGAGCCAGTTCCTGTCTTCTGGCCACAGCTTCCATGGATTCTGGTTGTAGAAAGCTGTATCCTTAAAAGCAAGGGGAAAAAAAAAAGTCTTTAAAATTCACTTGTTTCCTCAAGCAAGTGCACAAACCCCAAAGCAATGCAAATACACTTTAAAAAGCTTTTAAAGACTTCAACTATGGGCTCCACCAGGAAGCAGATATGACTTTAAGTCAAATGCTATTTGTGGTCATTGTTTTGGTGGGAATGAGTAGAAGAAACATGAAGTCCAGAATTAGGTGTTTGAGGGATCAGATGTGTAGTTAGGAATATCTGCTGTTATCCATAAAGAAAGGAGACAGCAGGGTGGTTTTAGCTGGAATCTTTGAAGTACCTATAACTGCTCAGAAAATAATAACCATCAACTGAGCAAAGCAAACCTGCTCCTTTGAGATTGTTTTCAGCCTGGAGGCCATGTAATTTTAAATTACATTTCCTCTTCAGGGAATCTCTTATTTGAGATCCACATTAGGTGGGAAAAAAAGCTGAAGGCAGAAATACTTCTTTACAGATCAATGTGACATTGAGAATTCGTTCACTCTTCTCAAAGAAGGAACCATCAGATCACTTTGTATGAAGTGATGCATAAATTTATGTGCAGCATGACATGAGTGCCACAGTTGTGATATCCAACCTTCCCCTGGGAGCTGTGCCCTGTAATTTTGAACCTTTATTAAAAGGACTTGTAGTTCCCCTACATGAGTAAGGTGGCATGTGATATTATCATTAAAGAATATGATCAGTATAAAGCAGCCAATACTCATACAAGAGCAAGAGTTAAATGCAGTGTGAAAGTGTTGCTGATTGGGCTCATTTGTTTAGCTACAGCTTTCTTTTCAGATGTGAAAATGCTTTGAAAATACAAAGAGAAAAAGAGAGTAGAAAAACATGCAAATGACTTTGAAAACAGTGTATTTAACAAAAGCTAAAATAGATGTGTTTAGACCTAAACTGGCACAGTTTAGATTCTCTGGGGGACAGGCTGTTTCCATTCAGTGAGACTGTTTTCCTAAAGAAAATAAACTGTTACTGACACTACCAACAAACCAACGGCAAAGCAGCAGGTTCAGTTTGCTCTCTCGTTTACACACCCTCACTTTTCAGGATGCAGACACTGCTTCCTTACCTGGGCCTGGGTAAACTCGGTTGGCCAGTATGTTTGGCACATTCGGGTGCTGCGGGACTGCGGGCCCGAGGTGGGAGGATATGTGGATTTGTCTGGGATCAGCCGAGGCCATCATTTCACTGGAAGGTAACAGATCTCTGCGAGGGGAAAAAAAAAAAAAAAGTAGGTTCAGATATGCGGAGGACATTGCTTAGTTAAGAATAATCAAAGGCTTCACGTGCTCGGGGACAGCGCAGTTGTTGTAACCGCAGTGCTGGAGCAGGGAAGCGACGTCCCCTACCTGTCCACCAGGCGCGGCTCGAACTGGGCGGGGATCGCCGGCACCCTCTGCTGGCCCGGCGCCATCAGCTGGGGGTTCACTGCCATCAGCTGGTTCCTCATGAGCATCTCCTGCCGCTGCCGCAGCTCTGGCACAAAGCAGACACAGCTCTGGGGTCAGTGTCCTAACTTGGAAAGTGATTCTGTATGCAGTACAACTTTACCAGAAAAAAAATTATTGCTTTTCCCCCTCAAGTACGAGTTAGCAAATCACACTTTTTTTTTTTAATAGCAGCAACTAAAAAATATGTTTCTGCTGCTACCATAACTACTTTGTTTAAATAATGCAAATTTATACTATCAAACTGCATTAAAAATAAACAAGGATGTGCACAGTCAAGTGTACAAAAGGACAATTTACAATGAATGATAATTCATGTGACAGTATATTCACAAGAAAATAGCCATGGATGTTAAGTTCTCAGCTTGAGAGAGCTTTAATTTCTAATATAGCTTCATTTTTAGAAAAGTCTTATTAGCTAGAACCTGCCTTGTCATGAAATATCAACCCTAGAAAGAGGAGCCTGCAATGGTGAGCCAGAACATCATAATGTCCAGCTATGGCTTTTGTTGCTACGTTCTTTTGTGACCTTGACTTGTCTTTCAGATGCTCAGCATCTCTTAATCGAATTCTGAATGCCAGGAGTCCCCCATGTTAACTTTAAATTACAATTAGAGAATTGTTTCTGCAGTCACTCCTAAGATAAATATAAAATGCCTTTTTAAGACATCCAACCTGTTGCTGGCTGGTTTTTGTATATTGTAGAGGAATTAGCAATCCTATAAACAGATGTAGTTTGGGTTCCTCCCTGCTCACCTCCTGCTGCCATTCCACTTGCTAATCGGTACAGGTGCTTCTCTTCCAGTGTTCCTTGTTCCCCCAGGAGAGACATCTTCCTCATGTGCTCCCGAGGAGTCATGGCTGCAGGGAGACAGCACCAGCTCTGCTGGGGTGAGGAACTGAATCAGCAGGGCCAGGGAGAAGAGTGACATTCAACAACATGGGGAACAGAGCAGGTTATGCCAGTTATTTCTCAGAGAAGCAGTTAGTCCTGCCAGTCACAGCTGGACCCTTTAGTGTTTGTGGGTTGTACTGTTTTCCATATAGAAACTTTCAGGTTTCAGGACAATGCAAATGTTGTCTGTGTTTTCACTGAGTTGTTCAGTGTCCTTGGATCTTACAATGCAAGGAAAGTCAGGATGCTGGGAAACAGCAACTCAAATGATGTAATTAAGCCAAAGCCTTTGCCTGCAGTGTCACAGCAGCCCTGAGATTAGTGACGTGCTCATATTTAGGAAGTCAGGTATCTTTGGGTTCATTTGGGAACTATGATAGTTTGGAACCCTCTTTACTGCAAACTGAGTTAAACAGATGGAGAGAAATGGTAGAAATGAGCTGTTGTAAAAGACAACAGTCCCTTAAGGCTGCCAAATGCAGTAGAAAAGGTAAAATAACATGCTTTGTAGTGATGAAAACAGTGATAAAACAAGTGAGACTCACATTAATTACCCATATATGTACAGGTGAATAAAGAGTGGAAATCTAGACTAAAAACTGAAACACTGCAAATGCATGGCTGAGGAGCTGCACTGTCACTGAGGTGGACTGTGAGAGCATTTCCAAATCTGTCCAAAGAGGAAGGTGACCAGATTAAAAATGATCCTGGTATCAGTGGAATGAATGAGCACAGTAATCCCTGCTCAGAATTTTGGATGAATAATCTACAGCAGGATTATTTGTGCAGACAGGTCATAAAGGAAGCAAGTCCTGTAGCCCAGAGCCTGGATGTTAAAAAGTTATCCTGTATGGAATGCTTTAAGCTGAGGAGTTGGCAGAGGGAACAGGCCAGCTCCAAAAGCAGCAGCAGGGGCATCTGAACACTCATTTCAAACTAGAGTTCCACAGCAGAAGATTGATTTTTAATTATTTTTTTTAAAGTAAGTTGAAAATAAGGACTTGAATTTCCATCCCCATTTAGCTCTGATGAGATGGACTCTTTCTGTCTTCTGAAAGAAGGAAGATATAATGCTTAAGTGTTCTCATCCTGTAGATAGAGAGTCACAGCTCCATGAGTTCAGCCAGCATTTGGTAGAGGAAACTGAGGAAAATGCAAAGACTGTTCATTATCCAAAAATCAGCTGGAAGCCAAATCCCTTTTTTTTTACCCAAGCCATTTATTACTTAGATTAATCATTATAACTTCTTTTGTTGCCTTTGCCCTATTGATGAGTTGAAACAGAATTAAGGGAAAGCTCTCAATCTAATTCACATTTCTCAGGAATTTACCATTTCCTTGGTATGGTGAAGATACTTGGTCTGAGCCTCAAAATGAGTTTTCCAAAAGGTAGGCAAGTGAGACTGAGAGTAGAGGCTGCACTTGGACCACCCCACTGGTGCTCCCTCAAAATAAAAAATTCTTTACATTTGTAAAATGTAAACACTGGATTCTGTGTTGGCCAAGATTCAGGTCTTCCTGGCAGCAGACATCCTGTCAAATCCAAGACTAGCACCATGTCCTTTGTTCTTGACATATGTATTATCCAAACATGTGCTGCTGGATATATTTCCATTTGCCTTTTTTTTTTTTAGGATACTTTAGACTTAAAGCGCTTTAGGATGTTGGTGCTTCATGAAGAGCATTTGAGCTGCCAAAGTGCTTCTGAGCTGCTAAAGCATTTTAAAGCTCAGTACTAAAGCGATTTAGTGCTGAACTAAACTTTTCAGCAGCTCAAAAAATAGGTGGCAACTGGGATGATGGTATTTGCCACACCATATTGTCCAGTGAGCCATTTGGGTGGTTTCTTGTCGTGGATAAATGACTGCATTAAATGTTCTGCAAAACAAACTGCAATTCTAAGCTTCATGCTGACCTCCTTACAGCCTGGCCTTTAACCTCTGCCTGCTGCACCTGACTAGAGCAACCTGATCCACCTGAAGATGTCAGTGCTTATTGCAGGGGGATTGAAATAGATGGACTTAAAGGTCCATTACAACCCAAACTATTCTATGATTCTGTGATATGAAGGTGCAAAGAAACCAGCAGAGTTCCAGATAGACATCATAGAAAAAAAAAATCAAGGTTTTAAAACTTTTACTCTAGTAAATCAGAAAAAAAAAGCCTTAAAAATTAGTATTAACACTGCCAAAATTTCATCTGTCAGATGACTGACAAGTTGTACCACTTTTGCTTTTTGGGAACTGCTGGAATGCATCAATCCCCTGTTTTAGTCACAGCTGTGAATGTGCTGTATTCAGGGGAATATGTCCCTGTGTGGGAAAAAGACACACAGGTCAAAGACTTCCTTCATCAGGCCTACCTAGAACTTCTACACTTGCCCCTAAAATCACACCTGTGACTAAAATTATGTTGTTCAACTTTAAAGTGTAGAATCATGGAAACCCTAGTGGGAGAAGACCCATCTTTTCTGACCCACTTCCCCCACGTGGGATCCCATATACCCTGTCTGTTGTGACAGATATCTATCCACAGCAGTCACTGTGGGTGGAACCAGCAGCACCAGAATCACTGTGGTGTTCTCTGTGCAGTCCCTGGAACAAGTCTGCATTTTGTGTTGGATGTGAGGTGTGATACAGTGTCTGTTGACAGGCAGTCTCTCACACCACCTCCTTTCAGAGCTGAAGCAGAAACTATTAAAGAATTTTCTTTAAAACTTTCTTTTAGAAAGTGAGGTTTTCCCTGAAAGGGGAGTACTGAATGCAGCAGCATCCACAGTGGAGTTGATCCATGTTTACTGATAGATTAGATGACCAAGATTCACAGAACATCACTTCAGGCAATGTGCATCACATAAACAACCCAGCCTTGCAAAGGTAGACTTTATGGTGTGTTGGTTTGACAGGGAAAAGATATAATATTGCAAAATAGTATTGAAAATTCATTGGTACCTTCTTCCACTCAAGCTCTAGCTTACTGCTTCCATTGACCCAGTTTTTGGATCATCATGAGCCAAAAGGAGGGGTTGATTCCTTGATGAGGTTTTCACTGGAGTTGCTTCATGACATCATTGGTGTGATAATCAATCCTTTTTAACTTAGCTTGGATTTTTTCTCAGGTACATAGAAATAACTCTGGCACTTGTGATAAAAAATTGCAATGTTATTTGTACCAGAATTATAATCTACTTTTCCAAGTCGAATGGCAGAATACCAGTTTGGTTCAAATTTAACACAAAGGACGTGTTTCATATGTATATGTTCTCTGTATTAAATTATTTCTTAATTTCCCTGAATTTCCTGTTCAGGGAAGTATTGAATTGATCAGGCAGGATAAAGAGTTAGCTTAATAACTTCCTATAAAGACTTGTATGTAACTCTGTGTCTGGAGGAGGTACTGAACCTGACTAAACTATGTTATTCCATTTGGAAAAACACCTTTTTTGGTTACTTATCTGTGGTTCTGCCTGGCAGGTCAAATTTAGGGTACTCAAGGTTCAGACTATTTTCATAAGAATGGTCATATTAGAAACCACATCAGCAAAGCCTCTGTGAGGGAACAGGGAAAGTATAGTTGTGATACATTTATTAGCTGGGATTTGAGGGTGGCTCAAAATCTGCCATCAGGGCTCATATAAATTCATACACACCAGCTGTCCAGCGTTAGATTCATATATGGCTCTGCTCTGATCCTATTGCACAAATCCTGGCTGTACAGCACATTACAGGGATGAAGACAAGTTAATCTCTACTTTTAGAGTTTTACCCTTAGCAAACCCTTCTTGGCAGCAGGCAGAACCACTCACCCAGGACTAATTCTGTCTCAATTTATTAGATGAGAAGTGGCAAGACACGAACTTCATGAACCAGAAGCATTTGCAAATCTAATCATGCAGTTTCAAAATGTCTGTGCCAGGCTGTGTGTCCATGTTATTAATTGCATTGGCAAAATGCAGTGTAGTCTTATGTATAATATAGGCCTGTTGGAAGACTTGGTTTTTTAGTTAAAAGCATTAAAGTTTCATTAACTAATACTGCTTTTATTTGTATCAAGCACATGGAATTAGCATTTTTAAAAGTCAGTGTTTAGTGTACCTTAGCAGTGGCTCCACAGACTGTTTGGAAGAAGCTGAGTATTGTTTAAAATGCTCAGTTAATCCGTGTCAGAGATATCAGTCAAACATATAAACATGTATCCATACTTATGATTGAAATCATACATTGTCTCATTTGTGTTTCCACTGGCTTCCTTTTTAGGAAAACCTCTCCTGATTACTTGAGAAATCAAGTGCTGTTTAAAGAAATAGATAAATATTCCAATATTATTAATACTCCTAATGTCATTAACTGTAGGATCAAGGGTTCTTGCTCTAAACCTATGCTAAGAGTCACAAAACTAGAGACTGTAATTATTCCAGAGTCCACAGCCAACAAATAAAATGACTTTTGGAAAGCAAAAAAACAATTATATTAACATTATGTCATAGAGGAACATGAAATATGTCTTCTTAATTGGGGTAAGGTGCCATTGGAGAGGCTGTGGGGCTAAATTCTAATCCTAGATACGTGGGCACAGACTGCTCAGAGACTGAGATTAGAGTGTAATCCTAAAACTGGATTGAGAACGATACATTCCCTAAAGAAAGGAGAATAACTATATTTATACTGTGTGTGTCAGAAGAGTTTGCATTGGATGCCTTCACATGGATTTGGAGACACGGGTGTTTCCCCATTTCTGAGCCAGCTCTTTGGGAAGATTGCAAGCAGCAAGTCACTCTTTCTGCTTTTTAAACACACTGGTCTCAGGAAGTAGTCAAGGCTTAGTACTGGCAAACTCAATCCTTCAGGAAGTAAGCTGGGTTCATAGCAGAAGTTCATCTTGTTCCCCCTGGAATGGCTGAAGGCAAAGGGAAACTTATTCCTGCATGCCACTAAAGCACCAGTGATGCATTGACTAAAACCAGGGGTGGAGATGGCTTGTGCTGAGCACAAACACACACTGAGATCCCACAAAGCCTATGAGGTGAGAGAGACAGATGGTGGAGGAAAAAGGAGCAGTCCTGCTGTTTGATGTGGCACTGGAGGCATATGGATCCAGGACAGCCAGCAGCTGAGGTGGGAACTGTGCTCAGCTCTTCTCCCTCTCAGCTCAGTGCTGTAACCACAGGACTGGTCTCTGCAGAACCACAGGGCTGATATTATTTATCTGTGTTCGTAGCAGCACCCAAAGGCTCCAGCTGGGGTCACCCTGAGGGATTGAACTATGACTGTTAAAAATCTAAGTGCAATAACCAAGCAAGAGCTGGTAAAAATAGTGATGGTAGAGGAGAAAGTGTGTGTGTGCACATGGATGTGACATTGCACACCCACCCTGTATCCTGGCTGGTACAGGGAGAAGGTGTTTACAAGGAATGAGTCTTCCTATTACATCAGTTACATACACAGAGATAAAAGCATGATGTCATTTGTTTTCCCTCTGGGTTTATTTCAGAATTAGGGATGACATTTGAAACATTATCCTCTTGTCTTTGATTTTTTTAGAAGCCTAAAGATTGCAAAATATGGCTTAAGTGGGATCAGTTAAAAGGAATCTAAACTCTTTTAATAATTTTAATTTTAAAGCATAAAAAAATACAGGGTTTTATCTATCTATCTATCTATCTATCTATCTATCTATCTATCTATCTATCTATCTATCTATCTATCTATCTATCA